>CM076610.1:27172622-27395507 GCA_038502775.1 Hippodamia convergens
AAAAATGATTCATTTGGCACTCAGACTATTTGTTAATGTGTCACGGAATTCCTCAGTAGTATCTGATAGCTTTGCTTATTTGAATTTTCATCTATTGAATCATATACCAAATGCCTTTGGTGGGTACCTCGACTTGATATTCAGCAATTTGGTTAACACGGATGTGAAATTAGTCAAAACCCCAATATTAAATTGTGATATGTATCATCCAGCACTCAAGTTCTCAGTAATCATATATAAAGAAAATATCGATATGAGGCCTTTTGATTTCGAATATTATGATTTTTCTAATGTATATTATATAGTGCTATCAGTCAATTTCTTGGAACGTTTGATTGGGTTACACTATGTGCTCAAGGTGATGTAGATTTCATAGTGGATGAGTTCTACAATATTATTAACTCCACCTTACAATTGTATGTTCCTAAACGTAGATCGAAGAAGCCCAAATTTCCACCTTGGTATTCGGAAGAACTAAAAAAATTAATATTTGATAAAAAAAATAGCTCATAAAAAGTATAAACAAAATTTCACTCATAGTAGTTACGTTCAATTTTCTGAACTAAGATCTCGCTGTAAGAGTGTTGCTTTTGAGTGCTACAATGATTATATTTCTTCCGTAGAAAGCTCAATTTTGGACGATACTAAAGCGTTTTGGAAATTTGTAAACAGCAAAAATAGAAATTATTATTTACCACATTGCATGTATTTTGAATCGGATGCTTCAGATAATATTCAAATTATTACTGATTTTTTGCAACATTCTTCTCATCCGTTTACTCAAATGATTCTTGTGATATTTATGAAGTGAATTCTCCATCAACGGTCTGAGTGCTAGACTGGGTGTGGGGCCTGATAATGTATCTGTTTCATATATAAAAAACTGTAAATTTATATTATCAGATATTTTACATAAGATTTTCAATGTTTCGCTTTCAGAGGGTAAATTTCCGAAAAGGTGGAAGTTATCTTTTGTTACTCCAGTTTATAAGAGTGGTGATAGATCTGATCTCAGAAATTATCAAGCGATTTCAAAAACTTCACTTTTTGCTAAATTATTCGAACAAATTGTTGAATGAAATATTAGTCCCTTATTACATAAGGTGTTAATTTTTGACCAACATGGTTTCATCAAAAACAGATCTACTGTTAGCAATTTACTTGTACATGAACAATTTTTATTGGATGCTGTAGAGAATGGACAGCCAGTCGATGCTGTATATACCGATTTTGAAAATGCCTTTGATAAAGTTAATCATCGTATTCTCGTAGAAAAATTAAAATCATTGGACATTTTAAGTCGATTGCTAATGTGGCTCGAAGACTACTTGTATGAAAGGCATCAAGCAGTAAAAATAAAAAATATTACCTCTAAATATTTTCACGTTACATCTGGTGTACCTCAGGGCGGCTATTTGGCCCCATTACTGTTTGTTGTTTTTATAAATGACATTCCTGATTATGTTAAAAATTCCAAGCTACTTTTATTCGCTGATGATTTGAAGATGTTCAAGATTATTACCTGTATTGAAGACTGTACTTTGATTCAGGATGATATTGATACCTTGATTAATTGGTGCGACTTAAACGGCATGAAACTGAATATTGAAAAATGCAAGGTTATTAATTTTCATAGAAAAAAAAATAATATTCTTTATGATTATACCATTAATGGTGACATTCTGGAGGTTGTGCATAGTATCAAAGATCTTGGAGTATATTTTCATACCTCACTAGACTTCGGTCATCATATTGAGTCAGTATCTAATCGGGCTCTGAAAATGTTAGGATTTACTAAACGCATATTGTCAGATTTTCGTGATATAAATTGTTTCAAAATATTGTACTGCTCCTATATAAGTATATATACTCAAATATTTCGTTCCGTAGTTTTTCAATATCAATGGAGGATATCGGTCAAAAGGAACATAAATGCATTTATTATTTCGGCTAATATGTAGCCTTTATCAAGCTAAAATGGAAAATATAATGACATTATACAGGATAGAATTACAGTGTTTTCAAGAATAAATAGGTTTAATACAGTTTGACAATTTTGGAAAATAGGCTGACATATAAATGTAGTAAAAACACTTACCCTCAGAATAGAAATTACATTAAAAATATACTGTCGAACAATATATTCATCATAAAAAAGTCAGAAAAACAGGGGAAATTCAATACGACGTTCGATGTGGTGTGACTGTCAATGATTATTTATTCAGTTATCAAATCTTCCACATAATGACATTAGTCAGTCAATTCGAAACAACGTTCCTAGGTTTAATCAATTCACGATCTAAGTCGAATTTTATTGATTAAATTAGTATAAATCGAATTAAGTCCACCAATATTAGTCCTAAAGTTAACTGTGTTCGGAGTTCTTTTGATGTGAAGCATTTCCTTGAAATTTCTTCGAAACCAATTTTTCTCATAATCAAGTATCTTCACATCATCAAAATTAAATTTATGGTCACACATTCGAGCATGTGCCGATAATGCCGTTGTTTCTTTCATATTCACGCAATCTCTACTATGTTGGTCTACCCTATATTTCAAATATTGCCTAGTTTGTCCAACGTAGACCTTATCACAGTCATTGCAGTCGATTTTATAAAATTAGTCCAGACTTCCTTCTTTTGATAACAGGATCTTTTACCCTGGAAAAAACCCTATCTAGGGTGTTAAAAGCAGTATGGTGAAATATAAGTACTATATGTACGCAAAACTCGTACTAGATCTTGGTATAGTCCAGGTATGTACAAAAGTCTGCACCAAATCTGATCACTTGAAGATGGTGAATCAGATGTATGAGCATTAAGGTTGTTAGTAGAAGAGAAAAAAATTGTATTTATCAAGCTCTTAGGGCACCCATTCTGCCGCAATATATTTGATTTTTATTTGAGTTTTAAAGTTTTTTTCGTGAAAAGAAGGGTGACTCAAGTTCAAAATTTTGTGTTTAATCGACTTAATTATACATATTTTTTGTGATTTAGGATGCATTGACTGGTAGTTCATAAATCTGCCTGATGAAGTTGGCTCCTATATAAGATCCATATATGCATGTGTGGTCTCCATTTTATGGTATTCACATTGATGCGGTGATGGGCCGGTGACGACGTTTACGCCGCTAAAGACATGACGAAAAACAAGCATCTAGCCAACGTCGGCAATGGGTCCCTATTAGGCGAGCGTGTTTCGCTGTTTCATATTCATCGGATCGACGGCGGTTCTACGCGTAAGCAACGCGTTCAACGTTGAACTGCAGTATTTTGAATTTCGCGGGATCAATTTTTATTCGAGGTTTACAAAACTCAAAGAAACATCCGCCATTACTCTCTCCGCTCTCCGCAGTCGAATGAAATTAACTCTCTCGTGGTGTAGCTGGTTGATGCTAGTGATCTATATTAACTATATTAGTCATATTTGTATTTGTGTGTTCTGTTATTTATTACTAATTTACTCTACCATTCAATACTATGATCGATGTCGCAGCTCCAAGATGCACGCCAGTAATTACAGGAAATATGAAATAGATGCCAAAATTGTGGAAACGTATGAAAAACTTAAGGAATTCAACACAGAATTAAAAGATGATGAGTTTTCCAAGATATATGTGTGAGTATAATTTTATATTCTGAATTCGTTCACTATCTCTTTCTTTGTGATATCATTTCACATTCTCTAATGATGAAATTTAGCAATTTTAATATAGGCAAAAAACCTTCAGTCTCCAGTATATTTTATATTTTTTCAGTTGACTGAAATTTGGCTTTGTTGGAAGAGAAGATAATGCTGAAACAACAAGAAAATTATTATGATCAGCCATCAGTTGGCAATTTCCCTGAATTGGTGAGGGAGAAATGACAAGGATGGGCTAGAAGTATTGGAACATGTAGTTACTCTCTCGTTCAAGGTACTCCAAAGTTTGTTACATAAAATTTTAGTTAATGACTTTGAATTTTTACTCATTTGAAATGATATTCGACATTAATTTCAATAACTTGAATATATATATATATTATATATATATATATATATATTATTTTTTTTTGTTTGTTTTTTTTTTTTTTTTTTTCACCATTAATCAGGGTAATATCTGGTTTTAGTCGGACAATTATCAAGACCAAAATCAGCGCTCAGAATCTTTGCAGGAATTTTCGGACAATCCTCGTGGTAGAAAGGATGACCTGCTTCTGGGACGCAGAGATAACAGCAGGCTCAAGACATAATCTTTCGGTATTCTCTGCAAGTGTGCCTCTACAAGACCGTTAACCGATATTATCATCGGGAGGACACTTATCGTTTTCAGACCATACAATTCTATATATATATTAGACCGATTCAAAAAAATCGACTTTTTTTGTTTTCACGAAACCCCCCCTAACTATCTTCAGGGTATCGAAAAAAGACTTCGGTGAAAATATCAGCTCCAAATAATAACATTTAGAAGGTCGCTCATCAATTATTTCTATTTTGCCTACTAATAGCAAGGGAAAATTTTCTTTTTTCAATAAAAAATTCCTAGAACACAAACCAATTGACGGATTTCTTTGTGTGATACATTTTCGTGTAGGCAATCAGATACACTACAAATATGTCCCTTACGATATTTCGATAAAACGGCCTCTTCAAAAGTTATTCGATTCGATGCTAATATTGAGGTATTTTTGAAGAAAAAAAATCTTCAAAAAAATCGACTTTTCTTGTTTTCACGCAACCCGCCTTCTAATCATCTTCAGGGATCGACAAAAGGCGTCTGTGAAAATATTAGCTTTGAATATTAATATTTAGAGGTCGCTCATCGATGGTTTCTATTTTCGCTGCTGATGGCAGGAAAAAAATTCTTTTTTCAATAAAAAATTTTTTGTTCACGAACCAATAGACGGATTCCACTGTATGATACATTTTGGTGTAGAGAACTAGATACTCAACGAAAATGTTCCATACGATATCTCGAAAAAACCATTCGTTCAAAAGTTATTTGAACTTTTTTTTCCAAAATACCTCAATATAAGGTATTAATATAGAGGTATTTTTGAAGAAAAAGTTCGAATAACTTTTGAACGAGCGGTTTTATCGAAATATCGTATAAGACATTTTCGTAGAGCATCTAGTTCCCTACACGAAAATGTATTACACAGTGGAATCCGTCAATTGGTTCGTGAAGAGAAAAATTTTTATTGAAAAAAGAAAATTTTTTTCTGCTATCAACAACGGAAATAGAAATCATCGATGAGCGACCTCTAAATATTAATATTCAAAGCTAATATTTTCACAGGCGCCTTTTTTCGATACCCTGAAGATAATTAGAAATAGAGTTTCGTGAAAACAAACAGAATCGATTTTTTTTGAATAATTTTTTTCTTCGAAAATACCTCAATATTAGCATCGAAACGAATAACTTTTGAAGCGGCCGTTTTACTGAAATATCGTAAGGGACATATTTGTAGAGTATCTGATTGTCTACACGAAAATGTATCACACAATGAAATCCGTCTATTGGTTTCTGCTCTAGGAATTTTTTATTGAAAAAAGAAATTTTTTCCCTGCTATTAGTAGGGAAAATAGAAATAATTGATGAGCGACCTCTAAATATTATTATTTGAAGCTGATATTTTCATAGAGGTCTCTTTTCGATACCCTGAAGATAATTAGGGGGGGGTTTCGTGAAAACAAAAAATGTCGATTTTTTTGAAACAGTCTAATATATATATATATATATATAGCAACACTAAGTAAAAAAAAATTATATATATATATATATATATATATATATATATATATATATATATTCTTATGAAAAAGAGAGCTATAATAATACATCAAATGTTGAAACAAAAAGTACCTAAGCTGAGGTAAAAAAAGAACGGGGTATCATAACATTCTTTGTATGATACTATAGAATCCTACGATACTATCAACACTAGTATCATACGATACTTACAGCCAGGGGAAAAACCTCAGCCGAAAAAAACCTGCCTCCCCGTAAAAAAAATAACATAAAATATCAGGAAAATCTTGAAAGACATCAGTGTGATCATCTTCATGTTATCCGTCGATGGGCTCGGATACACAGATTCTTCCCAAAACGACTCGTAGTTCTTAATCTGAAATGAAAAAAGGCAAAAGCAGAAAAGGAACCGATTATTCAGAATAAATCGAATGCATTTTGGAAATGCATTTGCTACTTTAAAAAACATCAACATTAAGATTTCTTGGCCAAATAATGTTCGGAGGTTTATAAAAATTTATGACAGAAATGTCACAAAATTTGAAAGAAATGAAAAAAAAACTCCATCAATTTCCCCTTTCCGAATCTGTTGAATGTTACGAAACTGATAATTTTTCAACATAACATGCTAAACTTGTAAAAAATCAATTAATACATAACCTTTCAACTGTCCTCTTTCACGGGGATTTTTTTTCTGTTGCCGTGTGGGTTTCTTGCAGAAGAATCTCTTTGATACCATGTTCATCAGCTAATTTGGAGACGTAATCACACTTTCCTTTCGAAATTTCTTCGATATTCAAATTCAAAATCCACAAATTGTTGCTCTCTGGTCGTGAGGGTTTTTTCAAACCAGATACGACCTTCCAGGTGATGATTTTTCGGCACTTCAGATGTTTGAAGACCGCTACGGGACCCCAATGAAAGGCAATCATCTACCATAGATAAACCAAACATGTTATAACACAAGAAAACAGAATATTTTTCAGGAGCAAAAACTAAGACATATTACGAGAATTGTCATTCTGACATGTATAAATAATAACTTGAATAAATTATGAAAACTCATTTTGTCGAATCAGCAAGGAGAAATCGTCAGGCGAAACTGACCAGCAACATGGAAATAAATCATGCCATAATGAAATCATAATACAAATTCAGGATTTTGCATTTTGGTTTATGAGTACATAAACTTGAATTGTAAAATATTTTCGAGCAGAATCTACTTCCGATTTTATCGGAAAGGAATGTTAACTTCTTTATTTCAAATATTACACCCTGTATATTCAAACATATTTAAATTCTTCGTTCAATTCTACACTAGTTTGATGTATAATATGCGCAACCACATAAGCGATTGTTATAGCCTTGTTTGTCGAAAGATTTCACAAATTAGTGTTTATGTCTTCAAAATGCCTCATTGTAAAAGGTTTTTTTCGCATCAATGGATAAAATAAAGTACGAAGATGCAAATTCTTGAATTTGTATTACAATTCCTTCCTGGAAAAGTTCTAATGAAACACTTGAAAAAATCACCCTGTTTATATATGTATATATATTTTTTAACAAATAACATTTCATTCTTCCGATATGATATAAAATATTTCAAATGTTGTTATATGAAGAATTATATTTATGGTTTTATTTCAATATAAAATTTTATTTTCAGTTAGTTATTTATTGTACTACTGCCCTTCTAACATTATTCAAGTGAGATCAACTCAATAATATCATTGGCGTGAATAGAGTTGAGTCATTAGGTGGTTAACCGACAGTCACGAAAATCTTGTAATTTTTTTAATTTGTTACTTTTTACAAATTTTTCATCAATGGTTGGTAACTTCACCAATAACCAATCCTAGTTACGCCTTTGAATTATATGAACTACATCTGAGAAATAGAAATATGATAACAAAATATATTTTATTTTTGGAGTATACATATTAATACTTGAAAGAAAATAGAAAAGAATTACCCATATCACCTTTAGGAATTTCCGAAAGAATATTTGTATCAAATGAATTTGAAGCCATATGAGCATCGAGGTTAGTAAACTCGAAAAACAAATCAACAAGGTATGTTATAAGCACAGACTACTAATAATAAATTATATTAATAGTCTATGGTTATGAGTATATCAACTGAATTTTGTTTCTAAGCCACCAATTATTGTAAAGCCTTGGTTTCCTCGAAAGCGGTACCGACAAATTTTGAACGCAATAATGCGACAAAGGACTCATAAAAAATTGTAACATGCACAACTTCAGCAGAGGTACAGTTATCTATGACGTCATTTGTCGCATTATTGTGGTCGAAATTTATCGGTTCCGCTTTCGAGGAAACCAAGGCTTTAGTCCCTCGGGCGGCTGTGGGCCGATGCGACATTTTATTCAAAATGCCGACGCTGAACAGTGTCGGCAAGCCGACACAAATAGGCTGGTATGTCAGCACTTTGCCAACGCTGGTTCTGCTTTTCATTGCCGCAGCGATATATCGGGAAACAGTCCCTCGGGCGGCTGTCGGCCGATCGGACACTTTATGAAATATGCCGAGTCTAAACAGTGTCGGCAAGCCGACACGAATTGCTGGTATGTCAGCATTTTGCCAACGTCGGGCCCAGTTGATTTTGTTTGTTGGGACGGTTTTTGTAGATTTTTATCTTAGTTTCTATTTTGTAAGCATTTTTTGTGAATGGCTTAGTCTGTTTAATAAATAAATATAATAATTATTATTATTAAAACTGATTGGACGAACACTGTTTATTCATCACTATGATAGAAAAATGTCGCCTGAAAGAAATCCGAAACAATCTTTATGATATCCAAAGTATTCGTGAACATCGAGAAATAGTATATTAAGTATAGAAAACAGTAAAGGCATTTTACCGATCGAAGACAATAGTTTGGAGGAGGGGCGCAGCGACGACTCCAATTATTGTTTGAGATCGGTAGTCCTTAACGTTCGAGATACTTATAGCGTTTTTTGCACGATAGACACAATTTTTACTCAATGTACAAAATAATTCTCTGAGATCCGTTTGCACCATCATTCCTTAAATATTTAAGTGACGTTTCGATCCTTAAACCTAACCTCAAATTTAAGGATGGGATTATAACCTAAAATAATTTATCAAACTGACTGAACATTTGTTGTTTTCTATGAAATTATAGCAAAAAAATTGAAATTTCAACTAGCATGAAATCGTCAAAATGACAGTAAAGCTAGGTTAAGGAAATGACAACTACTATCATCTGTATCCGGCCAGCCAATGAAAAGGCTTTATTCAACTAGGGTGAAGTTAAACAACATGAAAAACTGAAATATCACTAGATAGAACTATTTAGGGGTCCCTACATAGATAATAAAATATTATTCTATATTCTAAGGTCTCTTACGTAAGAATTCCATTTGAGTGACAGTCGTGCAACTGTCAATATTTAAGGGATCCTTAACTTTAAGGAACGATGGTGCAAACGGATCTGACAATTCTTTTATAAGTGGCTTTATCAATGCTGTGTGGAAATATAATATAAGGCGTTGTCTTGGTAATGAAAACTTTGTAGATTGTCAAAGTGACAATAATCAATTGAATTTATTGCGTTGAAAAAATGAGCGATATAGAATCTTCGGAAGGTAATGAAATTCACACAGCCTGAGAAGTCGGCTGTTCTTCAGTAATTCCTGAGAAATCTAAGATCCGCTACGAGAGTACATACAATACTTTGGAGGAATGGATTCACAGTAATGGCAGCCAAATCAATGAAAAAGTGTTACTGGCCTATTTTGTTCGAAGAATAGAAAAGCTGAGATCGCCTGGAAGTCTTTCGGCGGAATATTCAATGCTAAAGAGCACAATATTTTTGAACGACGGTATTGACATATCCAAGTTTGCAAAGCTTATAGCATTCCTCAAAAGAAAATCTTTTGGTAACAAATCATAAAAATCTACTGAATTTACAAGAGAAGAAATGATTAAATTGTTAAAAGAAGCACCAGATCATATGTTTTTAATGATTAAGGTGTGCTCTTATTAATATAAGAGTGCTTTATAAACCAATTATGATGTCCTTTCAGGTGGCAATGATAGGTATTAGGTATATCAGGGGCGTGTAGAAGAGAACAGTTGTACAACATGAGCGTCAGGGATACAGAAGATCGGGAATCATTTTTAATCGTGAAAATTCCCAACACAAAAACCAACATTCAGAGAACATATAGTCATCGATCGAGAAAATGATATCAATTATCTGGAAATATATAGAAAATATTTCTGCCTGCGTCCACAAAATGCGAAGAGCGAGCATTTATTTTTGAGATATCAAAACGGATAATGCAGTAATCAAGTAATAGGCAAAGGGACAATTGGAAGTTGGCCGTCAAAAATTGCAACCTCTTTGAATTTAGAAAATCGAAATACCTATACTGGCCACACTTTTAGACGCTCTTCGGCCACATTTTTAGCTAATATGAACATAGATGTATTAGGACTAAAACGACACGGTGGATGGCGGCCTTCGACTGTGGCTGAAAGTTACGTTGAGGATTCCCTGAAAAATAAACTAGACTTTCCTGAAAAAATTTTGCATACTACAGGAACGTAGCGAGTTGCAACATGGAATGTTGAATTCAGCAGAGGTTTCTGTGAATTCGGCTACTACTCACCCCAGTCGTATTTCCATCAGCAATTGTGAAAATTCTACTTTCACTTTCAATATTAAATGAACTTAATTCAAATTGTTTGTGTTATTTCATTATTTCAAAGAATATTCAGTCATTTTCCCTTACCTTTCTGTTAACCTTAGAAACCAGTTAAAATGACCTACCGATCTAGCAACAAACGCGGTAACTTACAAAATTCGTTCTATCGTGCAAAAAATGAAATAATCCCAAAACAAAACCTCTTCAGATTCAATTATGTAGCATGTATATGGGCATGAATATAAATCACTAACCGGCCAAATCGATCTTCGTGGTCGTTCGCGTTAGCTGGAATCCGTAAATGCCAGCTCAGCTCCTGTAAATTATCTAGCCCGTTTCTAGAACAACGGCACTTTTTTCCCTGCGAATTAGACTTGAATGTATTTTAGTTATTTGTCACGCTGAGAAATGTCATGTCTGGCAAACGAGATTCTTGTTCGGGGTTGATTTATTCCCACTGTATGAATTAGGGGAATGAATACTCGTTTTGAGGGTGGAAAATGTATATATAAAACATAGTAAGTGTTCGAGCCTTCAACTGAAGTTGCCGCCATTTTTTGTGTGCTTCACACTCTCGTGATTTAGAAAATAGGTAGGTTGTTTCTATAAAATATTTGTGTATTTCCACCTCGCTTTCTCATCACTTCTACCATACGACGTGGCATACTTTCAATGCATTTACGAATTGCTTCTGGGGGAAAGCAACAATTTCTGTTAATGCAGAACAATGCTATGCCTCACATTACACGGGTTGTAACGGAATACTTTGAAGAGGCGAATATTCAACGATTCATGTGGCGTGCCAGAAGGGCCGGTTTTAAATCCAATTGAACATGTATGGGATATGCTAGGTAGACATGTTCGAAATCGGCAGCGCATTCGATTTACGAACAGCCCCTCTTGAAGAACAAGAAAATATTCCCCCAGAAACAATTCGGAAATGCATTGAAAGTATGCCACGTCGTATGCGAGAAGTGATGAGAAAGCGAGGTGGAAATACACGCTATTAATTTTCAGATGTTTGTTTATGTTTACTAGTCGATATGGTATTGTAATAATTTTTTATACTACCGTGCGTTTTCACAAACTTTCCCGTACTCATTTTAGTTTAGAAAGTGTCACTAGTGCGGGAAAGTATTAGCAGGGGTTTTTTCCGCACATTTTCATTAAAGAATAAACTGAATTGTGATATGTCTCTATGCATCAAACGTCAACGATGAGAGTACCATGGTAACGACATGTAGAATTCATGTGTATTATAGATTTTCATGGAATGTTTTGTATGTTGAAATAAAATATATATTTTCAATGTGGGGTCGTAGAAAAAATAATGTTCCTATCTTGTGCAGAAAGTACCTTTCCCGTACTCGATTGCTTTCCTGAACTCCGCTCAGCGTCGTTAGGCAACAGCAATCTCGTACAGAAAAGTAAAACTTACTGCACTTGATAGGAAAATAACTATAAATTGTTATAAAAATTGAAAAAAAATGAAACACTTTCTTTGAAAATGTGTTTTTTTTTAAGCAGGTACTGACGTAAATCAAGAAACATTCTATTAAGAAAGGGTCACACTTCAAATTAAAACTGAATGATATAAAATTTTCCTCCTCAAATTCATCACAGGGTGTTTAGAAATGAAGCGTATAAAACAAGGTTTTGTTTCACCCTGTATGACGGATGAACTACAGGTATTGTCGCAAAGTAAATTCCAGGTTAATATAACAAGACCCAATACTATACCTTGTGAAAATTTCAACAAAATCGGAGAATCACGAAAAAAGATACAGGGTGTTGAATTTGACAAAAATTTTGCCTGTCCGGAATTTATTGACGGAGAGTGTATATTATACTCTCTGTCATTCTGAAATCCCTCCGGATTTTCGTTCAAACAGGTTCGAATAGACTAGAAACTGGCCATCTGATAAAAGAAACATTCATCAAACCATAACGTAGTCCAATTTACTGAAAAAGTCGTGACGTCACAATATGGCGACTGGATCAAAACGAAACTTTGTTTACATCTATTCCTATCTAATTTACTATAGTTAGAATATAAAATTTCGATTTTACTGAGAGTCTCTCGTCCCTTATGGCGAATTTCTAATTGGCCATCGAATGGATGTAAACAAAGGTTTGTAATGATCCAGTCGCCATCTTGTGACGTCACACTTTTTCAGTCCATTGATGGGTTATCAATTAAAGATTCAGGTGAACCTCAATTCTAATTCTCTTTTTCGTTCTGACATCGAATGTAGGTTTTCAAACTACCCATGATTTGTGAATAATATTTATACAGGGTGTCCCATCGACAAATTGTTCACTTACATATCTCAAAAGTAAAGGCACTCCCCAAAATAAATGCAGGATATGATACGATAGATATCCTTCAATAGCCTGCTATACACAAAAACTTCGCATCTGCGTGGTTTAAATGAGCTGACTTCAGTCAACGGTTTCAAAAATGAAATAGTCATATTCGTATGCAGAATTTTATATTTTATTTTATTTCTGAAAAATGCTCAAGTTTTTCTTCATGTTTATGTTATACAATAAAAGTTTAATACATAAGGAATTATTTAAGATTTTATGACCACGTTGCTTAATCTATTCCTTTTTTACCCTATTTCCAGGGCCATTCCTAGGGTATATGCCGCCCGCGTCAGGTTAAGATTTTGCCGCCTTTTTTTACTATGTACGAAAAAGGACCCAGCTGGCTGCCGCCAGGGCCGCTGCTAAGGCCGGCATACCGGCCAAACCACTGGGGAGGCAAATTCTAGAAGCTCCAAATTATAAAATCGAAAAATTACATTTTATTGAGGGTGAAATCCATAAGACGTCTCTTGACGTGGCTTTTCAATCTCGACCAGGTTTTAGTTAAAAAACTGAATAAAAATTAAATTGAACCTATAGAGTTATGTCGGCAGAACATATATTTTTTTGAAATTCTGATATGATTTTCATTTTGCCAGTATGCCAATCAGAATTTGAAAATTTTTATTTCTAGGAGGGGTTTAAAAAACTTGAAGAAAAAAGGGTATCAACACTATGAGCTCATCAGTATTGTCACTTTATTAAACTGAATTACCTGAATTAAAGGTAAAGTCTATAGTTCCAAAATTTTTCAATTTCAACCAGAATTTTACATTCAAACGAAGATCCGTATTTTGCTCTATTCGCTAATTGATAGGAAAGTAGGTGATTCTTTCTGTTTTTTCTTTGAACGTCTCTGCGCATGTTGATGATGAAGCGCCGTCGTTTAACCAATTCGAAAACAAGCCTTTGAACGAGTTAAAAGGATGCCTGAATGAAATTTGGTAATAGTCATGGTGGAAGGATATACCGGGTGGTTCAAAAGTCTGGAAATGGTTAATTCATTTCGTGCACAGATGGAAAATCGAAATTCTGACTCGAAAGGCCCTCATGTGAGATATCAGGCCAAACTTTGAAATTTCAAATGCTAATCCATCTTAACATTGCAGGTTGGGATTAAGAGGAAAATTTCCCATCCGAATTGGTTAAACCAAAAATTTTCTCGATGAATCAAAGTCACCCATCAGATTTTGGGTCTAGAAGGGCTTATACGAGATGGAAGGTCCAACACTGAAATATTGAATGCAAATATTCCTATTAAATTTCTGATTTGGATTCAGCACGAGATTTCACATCCTTATTGGTTGAAACAAAGTTTTTCATCCATTTTTGGGCCTTATTTACCGCATTTTTCGTTGAAATTCGAAGTTGGTCCTCATATCTCTCATTTATTACCTCGTTCGTAATCCAGGCGTTTACACCCAATTTTTTAACTGATTTTGTCTTAATGGAAAATGCAATGTTAAAATAATAATCAAAAGTTTTTAAGAAAATGGCAAATTTTTCATCCACATTAACTCCTGAAATGCGCGATATTCTGTTCTGAAAAGCAGCGCTGTCGAGTTTTCTCTGAGTCACCGGGCCCTACATCACCCGAGCCAACCGTCAACATCTGAGCGCGGTGATCGGACAATGTGTTGTCCAAGGTGGTAGATTGATACGTTAAATTATTACCCACGAACATATTATCTATCAGAGTCTCAGAAAAGCAGCTAACTCTAGAACACTCGGTGAAGCCTCTATCGAATTCAAAAGAGGTGAACAAGTTCAAGAGTTCTCTCGAACATCGAGAATCGTCGAGAAAATTCACGTTAAAGTCCCCACAGATAACAGAGGAAGACCTCGTTGGGCCTCATTTCTCGTATAAGGACCCAAAATCTGATGAGCCCATTCGATTCAATATTCATATTGAAATCTTACATTAGCTTGTTGGAATGTTCAAGTCAAGAATACGGCCTTCGCACCGGAAAAAAACGTTATTATGTCAAATATCAAATCGAAAAACGAGAACAGTAAAAAAATTTACATGTAATCTGGATGTTTTGAATTTTTCTTACATACGTGAGCAGGAATTAGCGATAATAAAAAACAGGGGCGGAGAAATTTTGTTTTTCCGGGGCGGCAAAATGTCTGGTGGCGGCTCTGGCTGCCGCCCCAGCTGACTGCCGCCCGCGTGCGGGGCACGCGCTGCACCTCCGGTAGGAACGGCCCTGCCTATTTCTTCCTGCCACGATGTATACTACAATGCAAACAATTCTACGAAGAGCCCGTAATGCCAATGACATGATTTGCGAGAGAGCACTACAAAATTAAGACAACTTGATAAAAATGTCGGGGGCAAACAAGATGCTCTGCTCATCTGAAGGTTGGTCAACAAAGATCAAGATGTCGCTATGGCGATTGAAAACAGCAGTATTGAGGTAGATCAAGTCACCAAACATTAGGGCTATACACATACACAATTCCTGAGTTTTCTTCTCTTCGCAGTATATATCTTGCCCAACATGGATCTAGCGTACTTCAAGGATATTAATAAACTTTCTGTTTGAGAAAGCGAAAAGGTATCAAAGGCCGTCATTGCAAGGGATATCAACACAAAATCCACGTTATGGGGGTTCAAAACAAGACATAGGGTTTTCACAAATTGCATTGTTGCGCATAATGGGGGACAAAACTTTAAAAAAGGTAGAACAGCAGCCTACGCAGACATAACACTGCTGTAGGTGCCATTTATACAGTAGAAGCTTCTATTTTGAGGGTGATCTTCGACGCTGGTATGATCTGCTCAAGACACTTTTGAGTATGTAAAAAAGATCTCAGAAAGCGGAAATTACGCGAAGCAGGCTCCTACAAAACGTAGGTCGTCCCAAATATAATGAAAGAACATTCAGGTATGAACAGAGGCGCGAGCCTGTACGTGACTTAATAAAATTAAACCTATTACACTTAATAGCCAGTGTTCAAATTAATTAACAAATAGTGTTGGGTAGTACACATTTTAAAATTGAGTTTGTAAGAGGAGCCTCACTTTTGTACTTGAGCAGTACTTCCAATGAGGCGAGGCATTCCGAGCGTTCATGGCGCGATAGACGGGACAAAATTTGTTTCACTTCATACTGTGTTGCTCGCAACTGGACCGATGCATTGAGGGGTAACTTATTATATATATATATATATATATATATATATATATATATATATATATGGATTCGTAGTGCGTTGTGACCTCCGCTAAGTTCATTGGGCGACCTGACCTCCGGATGAAGGAGGGGTGTGATTGAAATTTTTTTGTCAATAGATTTAGAGGGGAAGGCAAAGAATAGAGGGACCTGAAGAGGGGAAAAGATTTTTCTAGAAAATTTTTTTTTCATATGAGACAGACCTTGCTACCTCCGCTTATATGTTGTATGGGTCGTGCGCTGTGTCCTCCTGCAACGATGCCAGATTTTCGGAGGACAGAAGGTAAATTAGTTCGGAATAATCATATATGGAATGCAGCTGTTCTTTCAACACATGTTTGGAAAGATAAGTGCTTTACGCTGCTCATTCCGGAGCATCGGAATAAATGAAGAAACATCGTCTCGTGCCTGACGAAGGCTTCGTGAACTAATGGTCCCTATACACGGCTATGAAATAGAACGAGAGGTTTCTAAAAGTTTCAAGCATTATAAATCGAGATACTTTTTACAGAAAAAAACAAATTCTATTGAATTGGAAACATGCAACTGAATGTTGAAAAGATGTAGAAAAGTTAATTACTCACAACATTGATGGGATTATTCATAATTGAACCTTTTTAGCCAAAACAAATATTATACATTATATTAAATTATAAAAACCATTAGATAACCTTCAGTTTTCTATTCCT
The DNA here is from genome assembly GCA_038502775.1 of Hippodamia convergens. Lineage (NCBI taxonomy): Eukaryota > Metazoa > Arthropoda > Insecta > Coleoptera > Coccinellidae > Hippodamia > Hippodamia convergens. Next base: position 27,189,290 of record CM076610.1, read on the forward strand.
TCAATGCACGGTTGGAAAATTTTCGATGTTTTCGCCCTCCCAAAAATTTGGTTTCGTCTCGTTGCTGGACATCTTTAACGATATTCAATGAAGAATATTATACCTCTGAAGAACAATAATGCTTTCGGAGTATAATATGAAAGTCTATGTTTTCGTTAGTTTGTTTATTTGTCTTCACAGAAATCGGGAAGCAAATGTCCGGTTTGATTGTGGAATTGATTCTAATATACTCAACGAGGAAATGGGGCAAATATAGAATTTTCATGAACAAGTTGTTATATGAACCATTTGATTCATGGCTTTTACGGACGACGCTGGATGAACTACAAGAGATAGTGGAACTCGAAAGGGACATTTTTGTAGTGTAAGAAAATTTATACATAAAAGTCCGCGACTACATATGTCTAACTCTCATCGGGGATAACCCTCGATAACCAATTTTAACATATTCAATTCAATCCAAATCAATGTTCAATTTAAGGGACCTTTTGACTGGTATGGAATGAATTAAAATTTAAATAAATATGACTGTTATCGTTCCTTATAAAAAATGCTTTTCAAAGCATAGTTTCCTGAAGAATATTTCCCGATATATGATGAGAGGCTGAAATAAAAATTTAGACAAGAAATAAAATTTACGATCTATCGTAACGAAGCGTTCTAACGCTTCATTTGATTGATTCTAACGAATCATTTGATAACTTGATATTGTTTCAAGTTTTATCCATCATTGAGGTTTAAGATTTTTTGATATTGATAATGATTTTAATTATTTTTTGATTTAATTTTTCATATTGAGATTTTTTGATTTTCTGTTCTCACGTTCATCTGATGCACAATATCTGCAAGTTGAAGCATCTAATGAAAAGTAGCATAATATAGTGTACGTGTACAGGGTTAATATTGGTCGTAAAAAAAAGTTTAAATGAGCAAAATTGACGTACCTATTTTTCATGGGCATTCAGAATTCAGTACTAGGAAATGCAGTTTTCGTAAACCTAAAAATTTGTTCTAAACTATTGTTTTCTAAATGGTACAGTACGTGATCAGGTATTCAAAGTTTTGTGAATCCCACCTTGAAAGTGGTTTTCCGTCTATGATCACTTCAAATGAAAAAGGTACCTCTTATTTTTTAAATTCGCAATATGATTAAATTAAAATTGATTTGATGAAAAGTGAGTAGTAAGGACCTCTTGAAATATTGACCTTTGAAATTAGCATTTTTAGTGTACTAGGGGCGGACTAGGTTGTACATTTGAAGCTTACATTATCCCTGTATGATAAGGGATACCTTATCATACGAATGATTTGAATACCTTGAATATTAAGCTCAGGAAAAGGTACTCTTGTTCATTGTCGATAAAATGAACCGTTCTCGAAAAACAAAATATCAAGAGAACCTAGTCTGCCTCTGGTAAACTAAAGAAGCTCGTTTAAATTGAGTGTTTTAAGATGTCCTAACTACTGTTCATTATAACAAAGTAGCTCCAACCCGCGGCTCCGCTCGCGTATTATTTCAATTCAAAACAGTACTGATTGGTCCACAACCACACATTCATAACTCGTATCGAAGCAGAGAAATGCACTTGACTACGTGACAAAGCGATCTCGATTAGATTCAACAATTTCTTGCATAAATTCGCATTCGTTCAACCTGCTGTAACTTTTAAGGTATCCATTAGAAAACTATACGGTAAGGTGCATTTTTCAATTGAAAAAATAAAAACACAAGACTACGTTCACAATATTTTAATAAATTAAACATCTAATAAGTCGACATGTTGCGGGTTTTATCCCATTCTCAAGACTGAGAAGTAAACGCATAAGTCAAAGAAATAAACATCGAACAACAGATGTTAAAACCGGAGATGAGCGGAAATCTAATTGATCGTTTACAATTGGTTGTTCATATTTTGAAGCAGAAAATATTTCCAAAATTTCTAGAAGATCTAGGCGTCTGCTTTTTTTCCCTTCATGCAATATTCTTCTTTTATTAAAATCTATGAAATGGTTACAAGTGATACTATGATCAGAAAAACCAGTTGTTAATTTGTTTTGAAGAATTGCCTTTCTATGTTCATCAACCCTTATCTTAAGAGAACGATCAGTCTGACCTATGTAAAAAGCTGGGCATTCGTCACAAAAAATTTTATAGACACCACTTTTTTCAAAAGTTGTTTAACTATCCTTTCCATTACAAAACATTGATTTTAAGTTTTTCTTGTTGGTACATACAATGTCAATTTTATTTCGTTTTAATCTACTACAAATATTGTCGCTTATTTGTGGGATATAGTTTATATAAACAAATTTATCAATACAGTTATTAATTTGGGTGGGGTATATACTTGATGATAGTTTTTGATATTGTTTTCTGTCAATTAATTTATCTATAACATTGGGAGAGAAACCATTGTTCAATGCCAATGTCCTTAACACTTCCACTTCTTTTTCGAAATTAGCTGTTGAAAGTGGTATTGATATTAGACGGTGTACCAGGGAATGAAAAGCTGACATTTTTATTTTATATGGATGTGAACTACTATTATGGATGAGGATGTCTGAAAAAGTAGGTTTTTTATACACATCAAATTCCATATGATCTTCTACTATTTTTATCTGAATGTCTAAAAAGTTTAACGACTTATTTTCATTTTCCATTTCCAATGTGAACTGGACCGACACAAACAAAGAGTTAATCAGTTAGAAAAACAATTCAAGCTCAAAATCTGAGCCAGTCCAAATACAAAACACGTCATCTACATATCGTCTCCAGTATAGTACAAATTCAGTCACATTGTTATTAATTGACGAGAATATTTTCTTTTCGAAATGTGTCATGAATACTTCGCTTAAAAGAGGAGATAAAGGAGAACCCATTGGTAGACCATCCATCTGTTGATAGAATTTTCCATTGAACTTGAAATAACTCTGTTCAAGACACAACTGCAAAAGTTTATTTGTTCCATCTATCAATTCTGCACTGAGGGAAAAATTATTATGAAGCTGTTCGTTGATTAAATTTTTAACTTCAGTATGAGGTATTGATGGGAATAAATTTACTACATCGAAGGAAATTAACCTAGCATTCGGAGGGATTTCAGTGACTTTAATTCATCTGTAAGTTGGATTGTGTTTTTGACGGAGTAAATTGGTTCATGTTGAATCATTTTTGGTAAAATAGAATTCAGATATCTACAGAGTTTTGAAGCTGGTGCATGAGTATAGGAAACAATGGGTCTCATAGGACAATTCTCTTTATGGATTTTAGGTAGAGCATATAATTGCGGTATTCTTGGATTCATTATCGTCAAAGGAAAAGTTATTTCAGATAATACGTTTGGGCAATTTTTGATATACTTTTTGAGTGAATTTTGGAATTTCGATGTTGGGTCAACTCTCAGTTCTCGGAAGTTATCAGAGTTCAACAATTATTCTGTTTTTTGTATTTACAAAATCAGTCTTGTTCAAAATTGTAACTGTATTGCCTTTGTCAGCTTCTGTCATTATCAGATCATTCTCAGAGGCTTTCTTTTTGATTTGTTTCAAAACGGCAACTTCGATTTTATCCTGTCTAATACGAGCATTGGATATCATTCTCGCACAAACAGATTTTTCGAAGTTTTGTATCTCAGGAGTTTCGATCTTATTTAAAGCTAATTCTACATTAACTGCTAAATGTTTGAGGTCCTTATTATTAAACATATTCGGACAGTGTTTCAAACCTTTTTCCAATAATCTTAATTCAGCTTCTTCGAAATGTACTTCTGTAAAATTCTTCACTTTTTCATAAAACTTCACTGCACTTTCACTGGCGCGCATCGACAGATTAGGCTTGAATTTATCCCTACAATGCATAAGAGATTCGAGTTTTCTCTGCGCGCCAGTGAAAGTGCAGTGAAGTTTTATGAAAAAGTGAAGAATTTTACAGAAGTACATTTCGAAGAAGCTGAATTAAGATTATTGGAAAAAGGTTTGAAACACTGTCCGAATATGTTTAATAATAAGGACCTCAAACATTTAGCAGTGAATGTAGAACTAGCTTAAAATAAGATCGAATCTGCTGAGATACAAAACTTTGAAAAATCTGTTTGTGCGAGAATGATATCCAATGCTCGTATTAGACAGGATAAAATCGAAGTTGCCGTTTTGAAACAAATCAAAAAGAAAGCCTCTGAGAATGATCTGATAATTACAAAAGCTGGCAAAGGCAATATAGTTACAATTTTGAACAAGACTGATTATTTTCAAAAAACAGAATTATTGTTGAACTCTGATAACTTCCGAGAACTGAAAGTTGACCCAACATCGAAATTCCAAAATTCACTCAAAAAGTATATCAAAAATTGCCCAAACGTATTATCTAAAATCATTTTTCCTTTGACGATAATGAATCCAAGAATACCGCAATTATATGCTCTACCTAAAATCCATAACGAGAATTGTCCTATGAGACCCATTGTTTCCTATACTCATGCACCAGCTTCAAAACTCTGTAGATATCCGAATTCTATTTTACCAAAAATGATTCAACATGAACCAATTTACTCCATCAAAAACACAATCCAACTTACAGATGAATTGAAGTCACTGAAAATCCCTCCGAATGCTAGGTTAATTTCGTTCGATGTATTAAATTTATTCCCATCAATACCCCATACAGAAGTTAAAAATTTAATCAACGAACAGCTTCATAATAATTTTTCCCTCAGTGCAAAATTGATAGATGAAACAAATAAACTTTTGCAGTTGTGTCTTGAACAGGGTTATTTCAAGTTCAATGGAAAATTCTATCTACAGTTGGATGGTCTACCAATGGGTTCTCCTTTATCTCCTCTTTTAAGCGAAGTATTCATGACACATTAGCAAATGAAAATATTCTCGTCAATTAATAACAATGTGACTGAATTTGTACTTTACTGGAGACGATATGTAGATGACGTGTTTTGTATTTGGACTTGCTCAGATTTTGAGCTTGAATTGTTTTTCCAACTGATTAACTCTTTGTATGTGTAGGTCCAGTGCACATTGGAAATGGAAAATGAAAATAAGTCGTTAAACTTTTTGGACATTCAGATAAAAATAGTAGAAGATCATATGGAATTTGATGTGTATAGAAAACCTACTTTTTCAGACATCCTCATCCATAATAGTAGTTCACATCCATATAAAATAAAAATGTCAGCTTTTCATTCCCTGGTACACCGTCTAATATCAATACCACTTTCAACAGCTGATTTCGAAAAAGAAGTGGAAGTGTAAAGGACATTGGCATTGAACAATGGTTTCTCTCCCAATATTATAGATAAATTAATTGTAAGAAAACAATATCAAAAACTTTTATCGAGTATATACCCCACCCAAATTAATAACTGTATTGATAAATTTGCTTATATAAACTATATCCCACAAATAAGCGACAATATTTGTAGTAGATTAAGACGAAATAAAATTGACATTGTATGTACCAACTAGAAAAACTTAAAATCAATGTTTTGTAATGGAAAGGATAGTTAGACAACTTTTGAAAAAAGTGGTGTCTATAAAATTTTTTGTGACGAATGCCCAGCTTTTTACATAGGTCAGACAGATTGTTCTCTTAAGATAAGGGTTGATGAACATAAAAAGTCAATTCTTCAGAACAAATTAACAACTGGTTTTTCTGATCATTGTATCACTTGTAACCATTTCATAGATTTTAATAAAACAAGAATATTGCATGAAGGGGAAAAAAGCAGACGCCTAGATCTTCTAGAAATTTTGGAAATATTTTCTGCTTCCAAATATAAACAACCAATTGTGAACGATCAATTAGATTTCCGCTTATCTCCGGTTTTAACATCTGTTTTTTGATGTTTATTTCTTTGACTTATGCGTTTACTTTTCAGTCTTGAGAATGGGATAAAACCCGAAACATGTCGACTTATTAGATGTTTAATTTATTAAAATATTGTGAACGTAGTCTTGTGTTTTTATTTTTTCAATTGACCAAAGATGTTTCACCAAGTGTTGAGCGAGGAAACAATTTCGTTAATCAAGGGGCATTTTTCATCAAGAATAAATGTCGCAGATAACAATCACATTCATTTTTATAAGAATTCATTCCATGCCAGTCGGGAGTCCTCTACAAATTGAACATTATTCTGAATTGAATTGAAAATGTAAAAAATGATTATCGTTGGTTGTCCTCAGCATTTGGACATATGCCGTCGTGGTCTTTCATATAGAATTTTTCGAACACTACAAAATTGTCTCTGACTATGTTCTCTATCCCTTATAGTTTACAATGAAACCCTGATAAAAACGACTTTTTCATGAAAGCTCAATATTTTTTCTCATTTCTTCGTGACATAGGAATGTGAACCCTACATGAAAACCCCCCAAAATATAGTTTCTACATTATAGTGAAAGTTTCATCAACGGACATTCACATTTATATTAGTATATGGATAGATTTTCTTCAAATCATACTGGGTAGTTTAAAATTTATTCCAGTAAACTAGTTTTTCAGTGGCGTCATTTGGGAGGCCGTATATCCGTAGGGGGATCCGCTAGGAGAAAAAAATTATGGGAATATGTCATATTATTTGTTCAAACTATATAAGATACGAATGATTTAAAAAAAAAGAATAACGTTAGCAAACAAAAATTTTTCCCTCGAAGTGTTGAATTTCAATATTCACAAAAATGAGCTGCGACATTCAAACAATGGGAAATCCGAGGGGAAATCACTCCTTCCCATACAACCGTTCACAAAATACATTGGGACTTTTTCTATATTCCCGAAATTCAAATGTCACCGCAATGACATCTCGATGACCTTGGCTGTTCCAACGGGCCAAAATTCAAAATCTGTTATAACGTGCATTCAAATAAATTCGGTGTCAAGTAGGCTACTTGGAAAAAATGGCACGTTGGGATATTTTACTTGACAGTTATTGTTCAGAATGTAGGTGCCACCGATAATATTGCATAAAGATACTCCAGTATTTCCTGACGAAATGCACAGGGTATTTTTTAAGGGAGAAGTTTTTTTTTGACAGGTAGTAGAACTCATCAAAATCAATCATTCAAACTTCCATATTGCTCACCTGTTATGAATCAATGCCTCGTTTTTAGGAAGTTGAACATCAAATAAAATACTCACTCGACTTTTTTGCGATCTGTTCGACGCACTTAAATTTTTAGTAAACATGTAGAATTATTTTTCAACTTCTATCTGGCGATTTTTTCTGAGAGAAATAGTTAATTCCAAAGTGGAGACAGAAAAATTTCTTTGTTAAACAAAAATTCACAAATCCAGCTATAAAACTCGTCTAAATTGTTTTCATGAATTGGTCGATCAAATTGAATTCATCATCGAATTCGATCAATTTGAATCATATCAACAGGTCACTATTGGAATAAATCTGCAGCATATTTCAAAACTGATGTTCGAACATAATCAATATAGAAGAAGTTTCAATACGTTCAAGTCAGATTTGGACTTGGCATTTCTCACATTTGCGGGTAACTCTGGTTCAAATAAATTGGGAAGAGTGAATATTCAAAATGTTTTCATGTTGATGAGGTCTATTACCTGTCAATACAAAGCGTTACATTTGAAGACACCCTATGTATTCAGATTGATTAGAGAAAAGGATTGTATCTAATTTAATAATTTAGATTTCATCAAACAAATGTTCATATTTTACATATATATTGGGGACAAGCTATATTCCCCGTATAGATACGTAAAAAGCTTTCATTCTCTTTCAGTTATGCGTGGATGGTACAAAATGAATACGTTGGACGATGGAAAACAAGCATATAATATGAATTCCCTCATAGGACGAAATTAAAGCTTGTCTTCCTAATGCATCACACCATTCCACTTGAAAAAGCGATAAAATGACCTTTGAGATATGCCACCTGTTGACATCTGCTCTGAGGGTGTACCAATACACATTGTTGCCATATACGGAGGAGGATACGTCTTTCGAGTCTCTCAGAGTTATTCATCCATATATGGCGCAGCACACTAGCGCCCGTGATATATACCCGAACTAAAAGATTGTTCAGTACATAAACAGGGTGCCTTGTGACCTCAAAACGATTTTTTGATATGTTGATCCTTGAGTCATCCTGATTCCAACAAGCTAAAAAACAAGGCGATACGTTGTCACCTCCGATTTCGGAGGTGACAGCGTTATATATGAGGTCAGAGCGTAAAACGAGTTTCTGTTTTGGAGGTGAAAATGACCCTTTATAACTATATATATATATATATATATATATATATATATATATTATATATATATATATATACAATCAAAAAATCCCAATAATACCTTTCGGTGTTTGGGTAACTTATTAATAATTTCCTTTTTTTTTTAATATATCTAATCTATGAAAAGGATAAATTAAATCTTTGTCCTTGTATTATAATTATGTACCCCACCAATATTGAATTAATCCTTATGTTTAAATTCAAATCTAGACACTCATATATAAACCATAACCTGTTAGGATATTCATATTTTTTAATTTACCCCTACATGAATCCCTATACCTCATCTTACAAATGATTCTAATGATCTTTTTTTGCAATACAAAAACTGACTGGATTCCAGAAAATGATTTCATATCTCAAAATTGACTCAAAATTCGAATAATATAAGATTTGAAGTGTTTTCTCATGTAATGAGTAACAATGCTGATCTATATGCGATGGAAGCTAATTTTGCACACATTCTTTTTATTTGAGTTTCCCAGTTCAGGAATTCTTCAATTTTGACGCCTGAAAACTTTGTATGTGATAGAGGTGTTTTTACATTATTTCCAAGAGTGATGTTGCTTGGAATATTTATTTATTTATTTGAATTAACGTGTCTCGGCAACTAGGCCATTGACACATGGTACAGTATTTAGTTATTCTAGATATAACATTTGTATTGTGGATTACAAAGTATTACAATTGAATTGTACTATGGATACATCTATTATATGTTCTTATATAGTTGGCATTCTTTTAGGAAGTTAAGTTTTTTTTCAATTTGAGACACTGAGTTGAGGATGTTCTTCATATTTTCTTCAAGTCCAAGTCGATGGCGAACTTCATTGTAATGTGAACAGTGAGATAGAATGTGTTCCACCGTTAAGCGAGTATATCGGCAGTAATCGCTTGGAATACTTGACGATTGTTTAGTGCAAAATAGAATAAGATTTGTCTTGGACTCGTTTACAGATAATTTTTTCATGGAAAATCAATCATTAATTTTTGAAAAACATTCTTCTACTCTAAAATTTAACACATTTATATTCTTCCATTGATCAAAACGTTGGTATCGTCATCATAGTTCGTTATACAAGAGGATAGGACCAACCATACTTCCCTGTGCTATTCCTACATCGACATCTGTTATTTTTGATTTCATATCATTAATGACAACCTGTTGCCACCTATTAGGAAGAAAAGACTTTATCCACTCATTGGCTCTTCCCCTTATTCCGTATCTTTGAAGTTTCTGTAGCAAACATCATGGTTAACGAAATCAAATCCACAAGAATGCTCATAGCCGAATTTTTATTCTCTAAATGATCTAAGATTGTGTTCAGGAATTAATAAATAGCCTGTCAACAAAAATTTATAATATTGTTCCCGATCAACTGAAGAATTTGAAAAACTTGAGAGTATTCAAAAAACGATTGAAATCTTGGTTGGATAGTGGGAGCAGGAAAATGATCAACGACTTAATAAATAATATTTAATTGGGATCCTGAATATTATACAAGACTAAATTTTTATATATATATTTTTTTTTGGTTTTTGGCTTTAGAATACAAAACTGAATAATATAGTGCAAATGGCCAGTTATTTTGTGTACCAATTTTCGACAATTTTGAATGAACATGATGACCTTGTTTTCGGCACCTTGTGTGGAGTGAGTTTGGAACGATGCGCGGATGTTGATATTTTTGTTTCTTTTTCTGATGCTGTTATTTGTTTTCATTTATCAGTTATCTTCAAGGGTTGAACAAAAAAATTTTTTTAGAATTTCTAATTATGTTAATATCACATACAGGTTATAAATATATGTATTTTATACCTCTGTGATGTAAACTGTTTATTCTCGAAATAAACATTTCTTATTCTTATTCTTATTCTTATTTGTTGATCGCCCCCTCAAATAACCTTGTTGAAATCGGAAAAAAAGATTATTACTGTTCATATTTGAGAGAAGTCTAGAACACATGACAAGCTCAAAAACTCTGGAGAATGCTGGTAATAAACTTATTGGCCTATAATTACCAAGATCATCAGGGTCCCCTTTTTTAAGAAAAGGTTTGATGGAGGCCAGTTCCAACTCATCTGGAAATATCGAATATTGGTTACTCAACTCTATGAGCTCATCAACATTCACAGGTCTTAAGAACATTGATTGATTAGCCTCCGGTATCAAGCAGGAAAAATTGGAGAATGCTGGTAATAAACTTATTGGCCTATAATTACCAAGATCATCAGGGTCCCCTTTTTTAAGAATAGGTTTGATGGACGCCAGTTCCAACTCATCTGGAAATATCGAATATTGGTTACTCAACTCTATGAGCTCATCAACATTCACAGGTCTTAAGAACATTGATTGATTAGCCTCCGGTATCAAGCAGGAAAAATTGCCAGAAATTTGATTAAGTTGCACGTCCCTCACTATTTTTGTGAGGTATTGATTGAAATTTTCTGCTAACTCTAATGAACTTGAAATACTTCCATTCGGTATTTTTCATAATAGATAGATGATGGATAGATAATAGGAATGATATAGCTCGAGAAAATCAGAATCCTTTCAGAAAACATTTCAATAGATTCTTCGGATTGACTCGAAGTTGGTTTTCTCCAATATTGATTGTTGCAAATTTGATGATTCCACTTTTTAGTATGAACAATATCATTTTATTCATCCCGTAACTTTGCATGCTCCAGGAAGGAATGCCCTCCCAACTATCTCAAACGAATTAAGGTATTCTGAAGAAAATTCGTTCGGAGGACAGCTGAGCCACCATCGTATTGTTTTGTTTCGGATTAATCAGTTCGATTCATACCTGTTACGAATGGACCTTCGGGTATGGACCCTAGAGATTTGGGCAGGAAATTGTGAAGGGATTTGGGAGACCAGAAATTTTCATCAGGAAGTTTTCGGGGTAACCACTTGAAGAATGAATGCCGGATTAAAGGGGATTGGGTTTTGCTGAAACGCAAGTTCGTCGAGAGTCTTTTTTTATTCTGGTCGATGAATAGGCAATGATTGGAATTTCGCCGAACAACCGATACCAGAAAATCTTCAAATTTGATGTGGTTTAATATTCCATTTAATTTGAAAGGATGGTTTAGAGTAGATTACCGAACGCACCGAAGATTCTTCATAAAAAGAAACTCAGCAAAAAGTTTTTGACGATTGAATTGACATAAGAACCTTTTTTCGACTTGTGATTGCAGGCATTCTTTCAAAGATATTTGGGGTATTCATCAATTTACCGATGACGGTACATGGATAGAATTTGAACTATGTCAATCAATATGTGGATGTTTTACTCCATCGACATGCTCTTAATCTGAGTAGCGATCTGCTGGATTCATTAATGGTGCCTATACACGATCCGGCGGCTTGCAGTCCCAAGACTGTCGATTTGAACTGACATCCAAAAACTGTAGCGCACTACACACGATACAGTTAAATCGTAAGACCTGATCTGAAAATCGAAAACTGACAGTCCGCGGACTGCAGTCCATCCTGAGTTTGACCATACACGTTCAGTTCAGATTTGCAGATTCTATTAGCTGAATCTCCAATTTTGGCTGTGAGATATCAAAAAGTTTGGATGTTCTGAACTGTCGATGAGATCTGAAGGAATCGCTCTACACACGATAGTTTCTCAAGCGATTTGGCGAAACTGCCAGCTGGGATTTATCGATTATCTGTGCATGTGTAGTGATAACAAAACTGTGGATCTACATTTCTGCAGTCCCGGACTGCAGTTCGTCGGTGCGCGTATAGATACTTTAATTCTCAGTTTGAGGAAACCAAGTTAGTATCACATCGCAAGCAAAGATTGTCAAAGTGACTACCCGGGAGGAAATCTTGCCGCTGCTACTTCTTTGTTATATTTTTTTGGATCTGTTTGCTTATGATCACCTTGTGAATTAATTCTGTTTGAACAGAGCTCATAATTTGATGTCGTGTGTTGAATTGACACTAAAAGTATTGAAAACCTCAGTTTGGTTTTCTCCAATTTGGTAACGATTTATCTGAACAAATTTCGTCACCTATATGAGAAAACGCTGACCTAATAAGTTGGCTTGATCGTTATGGAATCAAATATCTCAAAGTTGTAGATTCATCAGATGTTTAATTTTTTTTCTATAAAATATCAGTCCAAAATTAGGATTCAATGAATTAGTTTCGTAATTCCACCTTCTTGATTGATTGATTTATTGAAGAATGATAACCATAGGGTTAATTCAATTAAAATCATTGCTCGCGTTGTCTATATTGACTAGGAAATTCATGCTCGTAATGACTGAGAGTATAATGTACTTAATATCCGTTTGTTTCCTAATACTTTTGAATCATATCAGTATGGAATTTATTTAATACCATTGACAACATTATTCCAATAACGTTAATTCATTTCACCAAGCTTTGAAACCTATTACCAATCAATATTGAAAGACAGATTCTGAGAGGTTTCAAGATAGGATGTTACAGGTAGTTACATCCGTCGGGCGCAACCCTAATGAAACATAATCAGGCGCAGTTTGCCTATGACGCCACCCTCCTTTATCACCAACTTTATTATTTTTTTGGCAGAATATATGTCAAGTTGAATCTCATAATAAAAAGGACACAACTTTCAAGAAGAAACAAAATATTTATTCCAGAGAATAAAATACAAAATTCATACTCTTGCAGAGAAACTTTTCAAAATTAAAGAAAAACATCAGCAATAAAAATGAATAAAATATCCAAAAACACAACTTTTCGTCTTCTAAACACATCATTCAGTTGCATTGCTGTAGACTGTGAATTTTTGAAATCAACAATCGAGAAACAACTATGACATTGGGCATTCACATTACTGAGGCAGATCGACTATTGACAATTTCTGCACTCATAATTAGTCATTCTACTTAAATTGATTTTAGAGGTACATGCATCACACTAACGTCTTTTGGAAGGTGAGGATTTTTCACGCTGTGGTAAAAATCTCTTCATGCGGAGTTGTAAATTCGGCTTTCCATTTGTCGTTAGGCTTCGTTGTGCTAGTTGCCAGCTTATTAGTTTATGGGCAAAGCATTTCAGGAAAATTCCTTTTTTAAGCTATTTCTCATTGAAATAACTTAAGCATTTATACCAGCCACGTTCAAACAGGTGAAAAAAATTACAAGAGGTCAACGTCTTGTGTTGCGGCCCACAATGTAAGTTGAGGACATCTGATCGACTGTGTCTATTTCCCCTTTGGTGATATTATAAAATGTTATCCTTCTGGCTTCTTCATTTCACCAGTTGATCCATCAATCGCATCAGTTTCACAGAGTGCTGAGATGAGAATCACAATTTTTCCTTTCTCTGGTATTTAGGAAACCAGGCTGTTGCCATTATTGAAGCCAAACTTACTGCAGTACTGAGCCCGCCTTCTTATTTTCATGAAATCCGAAGGTATCTCCCATTTGTTTCTCCGTATAGTTCCAACGTATGTCATTTTTTTTTCAACTCATTGATCAGATCGATGCCCGTAAACCAATTGTCTGCGATTATGTTGCGCCCTGTATTGAAGAGGGGGGCTGCCAATCCTTTAACCATCTCACTCGGCTTATTAGTTTCTGAAAATGGACCTTCAGGCTGTTTTCCTGGATATATTTCCAAGTTGTAAGTGTAAGCTATTCTGGCATCAACTAGAACAAAGAACTTTATATACCATATTTCGACGGTTTAGAGGGTATATATTGTCTGAATGCACATTTTCCGCGAAATCCTGGCAGCATTTCATCAATCGTTATATTTTCTTGTGGAAATTCTGAACGAAACTTCGCGCATTGCACAAAGTCGATCATATTCCTTTCGCTGTGCTTGGCTTGTTAGATCGCCAAAACGAATGCAACGTATGGGTTAGGAACTTTAATCTGACAATTTTTTGTCACGATTCTACGAAGTTGAATGAAAACTAGTAACTGTCTGACGAAGGAGTCTGATTCAGACTCCGAACCGTAACGCTTAAGAGTTCAAAGTGTTTTCTTTCTGTTCATTCAATTTCTTCTCGTAAAGTTTTGGCCCCTGACAAATTAGTGCTCAAATTTTTTCGCAGGGGTCTTTCTTATATTATTAAAAAAAATTTTCTAATTGTTTCTTGTTTCAGAGACTGGGAGATAAAACCCAAATTAAGTTTTCAGGAAATCCATCTCCTTCTGTTTGCCATTACTCTGACGATTTGCTCTAAAAGCTCCTGCCAGATACAAAAAGCCTTGGAACGCCTTGATATCAATATCGTCAGTTTCTTTTGCATCTCTCTCGGAATAATGTTGTGGTTCTGACTGAGCCGATGTATTGGTTGGTTTATTTCACAATTAATTCTAAAATTTTCGCATTGAGGAAGCACTTTCAACATTGCAGGATAGTTTTTGCATTTTTGGCGTCTCCTTTGACCCCTGGGAGATATGTGCTTTTGTGCACGACGAAGAGCCGATCGACTTGGCCTCATGGTCCACTTTGTCTTTTTGTCTTTTCCGAGGAAAAACATCGTCGATCTGCTCCTCATCGACTGTTCCATCATCGTCCTGCTCAGTTTCCCAGTCCTGTTCCCGTTCTTCCAACTCATCATGAGAAGAGATAAATTGAGTAAAATTGTAATGAGCTGTCGATGTTACGTAATAGAACGCACTAGGCCCGTCGCGCCTATTAAATAGAACTAGTGTATTCAGATATCGACAAATTTTCACGAAAAATGAAAAATAATGAGTAAATTTGAAAAAATTTTGATAAAAATATTTAGAAAAAACTTACCTTCGCACACAAGGCACAGGGGTTATTGTACAGCGCAGACAAAATTCATGGTATATCGGGTATAAGGATTCCATTCAGTACCTCAAGCTAGGAAACAAATAGGAGAGTGGAGACAGTGAGCCAACTAGAAAAGGAACGGCAATCAAATAAGTGTTTAGCTGGCCTCTCAGGCCGACTGAGCCTGACGGGGGGTTAAAGATTCAAGAGGGAAAAAAAATTGCTTCAAGGAGTAGGAAGATTGTGAGTGATCTGACTATCAGTGGGTCAAATGGAACTGAGTGAATTCGGAAAATGTTCATTTTATTCTTGTTTGAAGTTGAAAATTCAACAAGAACATTGGCTGTATAATCCGTCATGGACAAACATGGCTGCAGAACAAAAATATCGTCCTAACATGAGGAAAATTATTAAGGCAGTTCTTTGCTAGACTGAGAATATATATTTTAACCCAAATAGACCTACCGTTCCGTATAAAGAACACCTATCTAAAAGTTTTCTATTCATGCTCAAAATAAAGAAACAAAGAAGGCGTAAATATAAACACATAAATTGATGCTTTCTTCAACACTGAATATAACCTACAAAGTGCTTCAGTATTCAAATTCACTTTGAAGCCATGTTAACTTCATAAATATATCAATTGTTGCAATACCTCATTTTGTCCGGTGGTGTATTTTTTCATATGTATTTATTTCATCGCTTTTGCGAATCAAATAATTATATCTATGGTCGGATCAATAATATAAGAGGCGAATTTATCTTCTCCATGATTTCAAATCCTGATTTTTGCTACGTAAATGAAGGCGTTCTTTTAACGGAACGGTAGGATTATCACCTACTATATTACCTGGATATATTGTTATAACTATTGGAAAAATAATCTGACTGCATGAGATACTACATCATGCAGATAATCTGGATATGATTTCAGAACCACCTGATAGCAAAATTTTCTTCTGTACATAATTCAATAGTTTTCTGTAACTGAAATAACAATAATGTTGCGCATGCGCCTACTAATTTCTTATTCGTATTTCCATGCACCAAACAAGTAATAATAGTAACAAACTAGACTAGCTATCATCGCAACAAGATTGCTGGAAACTAATAGAAAAACAACAAAAACAGGACCATCTAAGCAATCAAAGAGTTTACACCAATCTTCAGGATAGGTCAGTGTAGACCATCTGATTGTTTACCAGAATAAAATAAAAAAATTGTGAAGTGTGGCATAAAAACCAATATTTTATAAGTATTAAATATAAAATAGCATAACATCCGAAAAATTGCTTCTATAATTACGACATATTATAATTCAATGTTCATTTTTTATATAATGAATTTTAGTAGCTCAAAAACCTACCGTTCCTTTAAAAGAACACCACAAATTTTGACTTTTCGTGAAAAATAAGTACACATCAAGATGAAAAATATGAAAAGGCTCCATTTAAACCATAATCTGACACAATTCTCATTGAAATGAAAGAAAAAAAATTTCAGGTCTATTTGGGTTAATAGTGCAGAAGGCAAAATACGTCATATGGAGCAATAACAGTGGTTCCAAGCAACTTTATGTCGACTTTCAAGGTTATTAGAGAATAGCCTTGAGAAGCTTCTGAACCGAAGAGACATAGCAAAAATACAAAAAATATGAGTGCAGGAGCCATTAATATTCTTTCCAAAATTCAAAAACAAGCCTCGAAGTGGCGAGTTTCTTCATGAACTAGTGGTAGAATGAGTATTACAAATTATTTTCTCTGATTTACTGCATTTTCATTGAGATTAATAGAATATTGTCATAAATATCGTTTTTGATTTTTCCTAAAAAACTTTTTCTTGTCATATAATGATGAAATATAGCCATGAAATCTGAGTGAAATTGCGATATTGTCGCATAATTTTGTTTCACAAAGTGTGACAGAATGAACGGATATAACACAGCATTAGAGAAACCAATGTTTGAAATATTTCACCATTTCATCATATTCCTCCGCCTAGTCTACGGCTTAATCTTTCAACGAATCATCATTATTGACACTACCATGCAGATGCTACATATAATTTTGAAATATTTATTTTTTAGTCAATTTTGCCTGAGTTTCAATAGATTGTATGCCTTCTCATGACCACAAAATTGCTAGGAGTATACATTTTCTGAATCATATCGAACAGTACATAATTATTTTTTAATAACATCATTTGGAGGTCTACTCGACCACTCTCAATTACAAGAACTGATGAATGAACGTAAAAGCTTCTAGCCACATCTTGAGTAATTTCACAGATTGTAGGAGAAATAAAAGTCAAGAAAACTTCGCAAATGCATTAACCACGTCAACTGGTTACGAATGAATACCTACATCAACCTTTTCAACACAAAATTAAATTTTTTTAATAATATTTCCTACCTGTTTCGTGATTCAGAATATATCCCGATCTGGAATCGACAGTCCAATTTTGGAATTCGTAGCTCAATGTGTCTTGAAAAAAAATATTTTTGGAGTCTCAACCGGATATTTGGATGGCTGTAATAGGAAAACCGTTTGATATTTTCCAATTTCGTTGAATATTCGTATCAGGTTTGAAATTGAGTTGAATCTTGCATAATTTCAACAATTTCAGGCTAAGTGTTTTTCTTTGCTGTAGACATGTAAAAGAGTGTTCGATGTTAGAAAATTATGTTTATTCTGAAAATGAAATTTGATTGGGCAAGTGAAACATTTCAGGTCATCCGCCACTCTGAATATTTTTCCGAAATCTTCATCTCTTCTGAATCGAGTACCGAAAAATTTTCAGAGGTTACCTGTAACTCCATCTAGTGATACCACTCCATCATGATACCGAATTGAATATTGCTAAAAACTGACGTTTAACACCCTGTTTCTCACTTATTCCTCAAAAACGGGGTATACAATGATAGGCTTTTATTAAATAATTAAAAAAAAAATATATTACAAAACATCAGTTGCAGTCATATGTCATAATGCAAACATAATTCCTTGAGTGTTGTCTGTACCGCTATATATGTTTGTCCAGTTTATGATGAAGCACCCTGTATATATACCTGAGAAGGTTGGAATGAAATTGAGAGCAAACGATTGGAATGTTCAGAATTTCGTGTTCTCGAAAAATAACCTCGGAATGATTATAACTCTCCATCAGTTGAGTCTACGTCTCAATCTTTACTGTAGGATGAGCTTATCAAAATGTAAATGACCTAATAAATGTTATTCGGCCAAACTTTTCAGAACTTTTCTTCGCTCATTATGTGAAATCGATGAGCAGAATATTAAGTTTCTGTAGAGACCATCGTTTCTTCTGAATTGAATTCGAGGATCTTTCGGAGTTACATTAGTTCGGAACTCTGGAAACAGGATTTAGTGGAATTCGATCAAAGTACATTGAAGTCCAACGTGACGGATTGTTGGTACCTATTATTTCTGGAGAATAAGGAGCTGATGTTATAGTAGAAGATCCGAACCTACGACGACCTTTACAGAGCTGATAAAAGAATGAAACCTATTTTGTAATAAACTTCATATGTTAGGTAATACATATATAGAAAAAGGTTTCCTTAAAAAATTCTGGACACAATATTTTTAATTATTTTTTGAAAAATGATTTTTCATGAAATATTTTAACATCATGATAATAACTAGACTTATAGTATGAAATATGCAGACATAGGGTTGCCAATTATTTACCTGCACGGAGTACTGGGTTGTCAGGTTTAAACAGGTATGTCGGAATGACTTACTTTCAATAGGGTGAAATTAGAAAAAAAATTATATCAGCATGACCGCTGTTTTATTTTGAATACGTTGATATAGGGTTGCCTGCAAAAAAATTGGTTGCCGAGTTTTGAGGATGCGCCAGGAAATGAGCGGCAGAGAGGTCCCAGGGAACATCGCAATTCGATTGTATTTACCAATTTGAAATTGCTTAATACCAATTTGAATGTCATTAGTCTCAATTTGAAGTTGAAAAGGTGTAGACCAGATGTACCAAAAACAGTCAAAATCAAGCAATTCAGGATATCTTGCACAGGTTCATCGCAGCTTTCATAGTCAAAAAATATTCTTTCTGATTCAGGGCGGTGGAGATAAGCTCTTGTCGCCATCAGTGGCGACCAGAGTAAACTGATGTATGTAGGTATTCCTGGCACGATTTAGGTTTGTGTGAACATCTGCAAATATATTGTGCTATAGAAAGTTGATAAGTAAGCTGAGAGGTACGAAATAGAAATCGTCGACAACAAAGAAATAATCCTCATAAAGATTCATCTGTATATAAAAAGAGGGAAAGGGGATCATTTGGCCGCAAGGCCCTTGAGGGCGCGAGGCCGTGGGCGGTCGCCCACGTCACCCACGCTCAGTTACGCCACTGACTATAAATGTGCATTTAAAAAAGTGTACAATTCAACAGTATTTATAGCTCAATATTCTGGTTATGATGGCTTCCATACGAAAAAGATAACTATGTTGTTCTAGATTTTTATTCAGAACTTTTTGAGGAAAAAGAACTCATGGTTTATTATGTTCATGTATCATCAGGGGTTTAGGCAGCGTACGTCGCTTTCGAAGGGAAGAATATTTTTCGACTCTCTTGGTAGTCTTTCGTTTTATTATGGCCAATTGTTGTGCGGGGTGGTGCCTTCTCTTCTACCATAAAATCGCTACAAACGGCCCAAAATACATTTCTAAAAATAATTTAAAAAAAAAATAAGCTATTCTGCACGAAATTACTCTACGAAGATTCGGGGCTCCTCAACGTCAGAACCATTTTCACTTATCAGTGCATATTGAGAGTGTTTCATAAACAAGCTAAGTTCAATATTAAAAATACGAGAACCACTAGATATACTCACCAAAAAAATTTACATCTTGATTTTTGTTAAAAGTCTGTATCAAAAAGATCGTTTTTGTACTATGGTCCGAAACTTTTGATTCTCATTCCAACTAACCTGAGAGAAGAAAATAACCCAAAAAGATTCAAGCTGAAGGTGAAAGAATTCATTCTGAAACATAAAGAAAGGTTCAAAATTGAATAGGTCAAAGAAGAAAAAAAACTTACATATGATGTCGATACCTCTTTCTCTGATTCCGTTGGTTCTTTCAAATTATTATTATGTATGTGTGAATAATTGTATTTTCATACTTCTCATGTTTTCACTTCATTTAGGTTGCATTCACCGACTATTTGTTTAATTTAGGTACAGCCGCGAGAGGGTAGATTTACAACACAGGCATTCGTGCCTAGGTAACTCTGCTCTCGAACCGGTTGTTGAAGAATTTTTATAAATGTTATCTTCGTTATTTTTGTGAAAGTTACTTATTTGTGATGCCATGTGGCTTAGACATATTGTAATTGCATTTCAATTATATTTAGTCTATTCTGTATAATTATCTTTGTTATGGTTATAATCAAATGAATTGAAATTAAAAATATAAATATAAAATAAATATAAATATAAATATATATTTCATATGCATAATTCACAAAATATTTATTAACCCTCTATGCGTTATTCTGCTATATAAGCTATGTTGATGTGATGTTTCTTCCGAATCTTTTAGGCAGTTTTTATCTGAAAGAGTAACAAACATTCATATTCAGATCCTCAAAAACTTTTGCATATCTCAGCGGACCGTAAAACTTCTCACGGTGTGGACCCACAGATACGGGTTCAATATGGATACTCTGATTCGACATGTTATGACAGGTTTTCCATAACGGTACAATAAAAACAATTTAGTGAAAGAGGTGTATGTCCTGAAAGTAAGGAATTGAAGTGGTCAGGTAGCGTTGTCAATTGTTGTATTTTGATTTTTTCGTTCAAACAACATTATTATAATAAATATATATGAACATGAATCGTTGTAGCTAGGTTCAGCTTTCCGGGAATTTCGAATAATAATAATAATAATAATAATTATGACGTTTATTCAACCAGTAGTTACATTTGATATTAACACAAAAAAAGAAAAAAACAATTTTCACATATCTCCAATTCATTCTTTGTATAGATATACTGTTGAAAAAAACATCCCAGTTAATTTCTTTTCCGAAGACAATTTCATGAAATTGTCTTGTGTGGAAAATTCATGAATCATTATACAATATAGACAGAAATTCATACTGTATTTACAAAGGTGTACAAAGAAAAAACCAATGATAGAATGACGCCTGGTATGAGCTGTAGTTAATTTTTCGTCCTTAAGTATGGATATAAGAATTTTTCAAGTCTATCATTTGGAATACTTCCCATGTCGGCAACGAGATAAGCCACTCTTAAATTTTTCTCTTGAAGACGTTCATTGAAACAACATTCTTAATTTCAGGTGGTATTTTATTAAATATGAAAGGAGCTAGGTAGGTATGAGATCTTTGACCTATTGTCCTGTCCGTCCTCGAATGAACAATCCACATTCCTCTATTCCTTGTATCATACAGATGATTATTAAAAATTGCAGACACCAAATGTTTTTTTTGATGTATGGACAGTGCAAGGAAAAAAAGTTTTCTCGGGTCCATAACTCCGCTCTCAGCATATAGTCTCTCGGTTGGAAAACGAAAAGGTCTTCTTAATATTATCTTTAATAGCCACTTCTGTGCTATTTGCAACCTCCTCAGGCAACTCTTCGTCACTCCACCCCATGCCAATATTCCATAATTCAGGTGTGTCTGTGCCAAAGCAAAATAGAGCCTCTTCAGGAGCCCCAACTTGCAGAAATCCCTCAACTTTCTGAAACGTGGTATCAGTACACGCAATTTTCTTGCCAAATGCTCTATATGATCGCTCCACCTCAGATGTTTGTCCAGGTATATTCCCAAGTATTTGAATTTATCAACAATTTTTATTTCATACGATTGTCCAGTTGTTGAGAACGATAGCGACCTGAAAGGAGGCAACCTGACAGATGTTGCGGAGAAGGGCATAAAACATGTTTTATCATAATTAATGGTCAATAGTTTGGAATTGAAGAAGTTCACTACTTTAACGAAATCTCTCTCAACTCGTTCCTTCAACATCTCCCAGGTATCAGCATGGTAAAAAATGGCCGTATCATCAGCAAAAACAGTCAATTCACCCTCAGTATTGCTTGT
This sequence comes from Hippodamia convergens, assembly GCA_038502775.1. Taxonomy (NCBI): domain Eukaryota; kingdom Metazoa; phylum Arthropoda; class Insecta; order Coleoptera; family Coccinellidae; genus Hippodamia; species Hippodamia convergens. Next base: position 27,211,432 of record CM076610.1, read on the forward strand.
GAAAATTGAATTGAGATATGCTATGAACAATAGTGGTCCTAAGATCGTTCCTTGGGGCACCCCACATTGGATAGTGGAAGAGGTGCTAAGATGATTCCGAACCTGGACACGTTGACTCCTGCCCGACAAATAACTCCCAAACCAATTCAAAGCTCGATGTCTAATTCCATATCCTTTCAATGTTTTCAATAATTTTTCGTGATTTACGGTATCGAAAGCTTTCTTCAAATCGATAAATAGGCATAGGCATGGTTTAGAAGAGTCAAGGGAGCGATATATTTTGGCTGTTAGTTGTGCTACAGCATCCTGTGTTGATTTTCCCTTGCGAAAACCGAATTGGCCTTCTTTCAAAACTTGGCAGCTTTCCAAAAATCCAGCAGTTCTTTCATGGATAATTTTCTCAAATATTTTTGACAAATTTGATGTGAGAGAAATTGGTCGATAATTGCTCACATCCTTCCTATCTCCAGACTTGTATACCGGTTTGATCAAGCTTTCTTTGAGAACGTCGGGAAATACACTGAACCGCATTGACGAGTTGACCACATGACAGAGAGGAACCAGAATATTTGAGGCAATGTTTTTCAGAGTATTCGTCGTTATACTATCCAATCCTGGAGCTTTATCTGACTTCAGGGATTTTACAATTTTCAACATCTCAGTTTCATTTGTTGGTTCCAGAGTTAAATTGTTGATGTTTTTGTCATCCTCCACATTGGCGCTATTCTGATCAATTCTACCAGCCAGATCACGACCAATATTCGAAAAGTATGTATTGAAGGCTTCCGCTATGTCCTGATCTTTTTCGAGCAGAACGTTATTATTTACTATGGGCCCAGGTTCTATATTAATCTTTTGTTTACCACCTAGGAAACTCCACAATTTTTTCGGGTCTCTTTCATATTTCACCAACTTGGTTTCACAATACCTGATGTGATCCATTCTTTGCGTTTTATTTCTGTTTTTTTCTCGAATTTTCTATATGTACTTTCTGAAATATTAAATTTCAAGATCGAGACATTTGGGTTTTGTTCTTCCAGTACCAAACGCCAATCTTGACTAGCTAACGCGGCATTAAGCTTGGGATAATTTATGAAGCTCCTTGATTTTCTGTGCTCTTTTGATTTCTCCAATGAATTTCTTATGAATAGCATTATTGGGTAATGGTCAGTTAGATCATAGTGAAAAACTGATGCTAGGTAGTCTTCTGTCGACATTTCCGTTTTGATGAAAACATGATCAAGACATGTGGCGCTCTCTGGTCTTGTCACTGTATTTATTAGTGATGTATAACCATACTCGGTCAAGATATTATGATATTCCTCATCCAAATCATTTCCAGATAATAAGTCGAAATTTGTATCACCTAATATTATATTAATGTTTTTGTTTTGTTTATTTTTAGAAAGAAACTCTTGAAGGCATCTGTTGAATGCATCCTTCAATATATCATGTGGTCTGTAGACCGCAACCAGGCTCATACAACAACCTTCATAAAATACCTCAATCTGAATTATATTCAGCAGATCAATAGTTACAATATGATGAACAAAATTTATATTCTCTCTTATATAGACGGCTACCCCATCATTTTGATTCACACTACCATAATTATATATCAAACTGTAACCTGGAACTTCAAACAATGATATATCCTGCATTTTCCAGGTCTCTGTTAGAACGATAAAATCGTAAAAACACTCTATTTGGCTCGAAACAATTTTCAGAGAATCTAAGTTTTTATTAAGACTACGAATATTGACATGAAATATCCTAATATTGAAGTCATTTTCTGATTTAATGAAATTATTTACATCTTGAACACTTAAAAAACATCTATTATCCAACCTTATTTCGTTTCTATCAAAATCGTTGATGTAATTATCCAGAATTAATCAAATATGCTCAAAACATCATAGTCTGTTTTGTCCTTAACTCTTTTCATTTGTATTTCATATAGGGGACATCCCGTATCAAGCGCAGTATGACCTACACTGAAATCGGTTTTGTATTTGGTATTGCTTCGAATACAGTTATTGCAAAAATTCTCTTCAGACTTACAAGTTTTATAATCATGTGATCCTGAACACTTGGAGCATACGGGAGGTCCGTTGTATTTATCTTATGGTTGAACGAGTAACACTTGAAACATCTCACCACTCTCAAGTTCTCCCGAACAGAGCACCGGTGTAGTCCCAAGTAGATTTTACCCACAGAAAGGAGCTTCTTATATGCTGATCCATTACATTCTATTATTCCAGATTTCGACGTTTTGTGCTTATTCATTTTCAGTGAGACCAGTTTAATCTCATCTGCCTCATCTAGAAAAAGGTTCTGATTTCTTATGGCTTCAACGATGTCTCCTGACTGGAAGTCCTTTTCTATATTAGACACAAAAATACTAGGTCTTCGCATTTGGGATTCTTTAATATCGTAATTTTGTCCCAATTTAGTAATTAATACATCTTTCATTTTATCTGTCGACTTAGTGGAGTTGCATTTTATTAGAACACATCCATCTTTTCTATTCAGCATTGCATTGACCCCTACTTGTAATTTAGTAACATCAATTTTAGTTTCTATATCATTTTTTGTTTGAGCACAATCTTGTTTATATTTTGGTTTGCATATAATGAAGGGGACATTGGGTGTGGATTCATGCCTAGCGATTTCGGTTCCAGTCCTTGTAGCTTCTGCAAAAGATATTGGCTGATGCATAGCCGCCACAGGTTTCATCTCCAATTCTTTCTTGAGTTTTTCTAAATCACGTTCTAGTAGCCTGATAATTTCTTTTTTACTTTCTATTAGCTCATCTTTACTTTCTATAATTTTGTGAAATAATTCGATAGATTCCACTTTCAAACAATGTTGACAATAAAATTTTATCACACGTTTTCCCCGCAGTTCAATGACCGAAATCTCCGATGTTGTTAAACCAGCACATTGTTTACAGAATCCCCTCGAACAACCATCACAGCTGACTACGGGAACTCGTGTCGTACCGGATTTTCCACATTTGTTGCAATCCATTTTTTGTTGGTGGGTCCAACAGGTGTTGATATTTATATACTCATAGAACTGACCGAAATCAAATCAAAGTCGCTCATTTTAGATTCAATTACCATTCGATTTGAATTTCTCCCAAATACCTGCATTCAACTGTATTTTATCTCACTTTTGGCACAAAATTCAACGTTTAATTCGAAACTGAATCCAGCTAATTTAACATCCAAACACGGAGACAACGCTGTACAACCTTCTCGCAATATTTCAACTTGATCTTTTTTTCTTCACCCAACTTGTTCATTCAAATCCCAAGGAGGCCATCGATGACGTTGATAAATACACCGACATCCTTACCTTAGGAGCTTTAGCTGATACCTCCATAAGGATTCAGAACCGACTTCTTCATGTGAATGCTTCAAAAAACATGAACTGAATGTTTTATTTCCATATCTCAGAGCATTGCAGTTTTGACAAAAAGTATCTGAAATCGAAAATACGGCTTCTTGCCGAGCAACGACGGAACCTTGTGAATATCTCAATCGGTTTGACACGAACCTCTCACTACGCTTATAGGTAAGCGATATTTCACGAACTGTGATTTGATCACTGTTGTATTAGTAAGAGAGCTAGTGAACCCTCCGAGTAACGTTTTGTCTTTAAGGCTAGAAATTCTTATTGTGGTAGTTCATAGCATGCTGAGGACGGAAATCATCGCCTGGCACCCCTCACCACTGCACGTCATCAACCCCTATATCTTTGAAAGTATTAAAAAAATTAAATTATTCCTGTAAGCTTGAAACTTTCATTCGATTTTGTTTATTCATTGTTAAGTGCAAAACACAAAAATACTTCTTGGGAGCGGCCACTTTCTTGATAGCAGAGGCAATAAATATCAAGAATGCAAAAAATTGCGTCTTTCTTGATTATATGGTCGACGTGTGTTTCTTTTACTGTTTTTGTAGTGATACATCTGAACATATCCGAACGAGCATAAATTTTTCCATAAAATATCCAGATTGAAATTCCAAATTAGGTAATTATTTAGATGTATTAGGTGTCGTATTATCATATTCGATAGGAAGTTCCCCTTGAGTGTTCCTAAATTGAATGAATAAGTCATCACAGTTCACCATAAATCAGTTATTTTGTACTCAGCACTAAATGATAGATTGCAAAATACTAAAAAACGATAATGGTGCTTGAGAAGTTTCATATGGGACAAATGAAAAACATAGAATACGATAAAAAATGTGAGGTCTAATATTTAAACTCGAAAATATACCTTGAAAATATAACGTCCAAATATGACCAGAAATACGTCCCACTTTATATTATTTTTTTTTCATTTTGTCATAATAGTGACCTCTTCCTTATTATGTGGAGTGGACAATTTTCATTGAAATGTTATATATGTATATAGCAGAATGCTACGCCACTCCATCCTGTATGCTGAACACATTCAATAGTTTATTACGCTTTGAACAGTTTTATCCAGAGAACCCTCTCCTCAAATATATCAAAGATATACCTGACACTTTGGGATAGAAAAGCATAGTGAAATTTCTGTTGGTTCCGTCTCAAGTTGGTCTTTGCGGAAATGAAAGGGCAGATGGCCGATCAGAAAGCATCTAAGTATAACACCTCAGACAATAACTGATGTGATCACTATATCTTAAATGGGGACTTCAAAATAAATCATCTTATAACAATCACATGAGAAAACTGTTAAAAAACTGGCCGAGATCAAACACAAGAGAGACAGCCGCTTATTAGAGGAAATAATAATAAATCATGTCACGTCATACATGTGACTAATGTTAGTTAACTGAAATCTACTCAATAGATATAAATTTATTTTACAAATTATAATTCCTTCAAAGTGGTCTTTAATATCCCAAGCAGTTGATGAAACCCGACACTTCTGAATGAAAAAAGGAAAAATAACTTTGAATTAAAATGTTAGAATGAATGTTCATAAAATATATTTCTGAACATAATGTGTTCAAAAATTTTGAACTTTATAAAATATTATGCTATAAAGTTTGAAACTTTTGAATTATGGAATCCGGATTATATTAACTTGAATATTTCATATACTTGTACAATGTACATCAACATATTGACAACATAATTTTTGGGGTAATGAATCATTCTCCCGAGTACATTTCCTTTCGATATCACACGTAACTTATCCATTTTTATGCTGCTCAGAGAATAATCATTAAAGAAAAAAGAGAAAGCAGAGATATTTCAGTGTTTTATTCAAATAATTCCTTGCAAATTTCGCTGGGACGGCGAAATAATGGTGTACAACCAGCATGAGTTGAATATTGTTGGATCATTATTTTGAAGTTTCAGTCTGTAGGAAAATATCAATATTATGCGACTATTCAGTTTCACCGTCTTCTATCTCTCACAGAACAAAGATACTTCAGTTAGCTGGTAATATCCAAGCAGATGTAGTGAAAGATCAGAGTAGTGAAATGAACAAATTCGAAACTCTCTTTTTCATGTGCACAATAGCGTGAATGTAAAATTGAGTTAAATTCTAACCCTTTCATTTTCTATGCGGGCCACAATTATTATAGAACAGTATCTAACTTTGAACTTCTGCCTTGCACTTGAAACTTGAGACATAATATGAAAAACAATTTCACTTGACTGTCGGAAGAAGACAAAATACGCGTGTAACGCTAATAAATCTGAGATCAAAGGTTCATACTCACCCGTGGAATTTAATGCTTACAAATTTCTGCTATATGTTGTGGTCATATCTGTTTTCCCCACAGCACTCTCAAATGCCCCCTATTCACCCTGTTTAGTCACAGTAAAATGAAATTCTCTAACTTTTATTAATCTGCATATGAGATTTTATCTCATTTTGAGAGAGAAACCATCAGAATATATTTATGGAGGACATTTCTGTTTTCTACTAGTGAACTTGTTCAGATAATATTCGAATCGCCAAAAATTCGGATAATAATATAAATGTTATCGAAACAATATCAAACTGCCTGTATGATCAAACTTCAATGAAAAAAAAATAATTTCAGCAGTGAATTGTGTGAATTGAGATCGAACTGTAAAGCTGCACTTGATTCTTTTTCATCTATTCAATGAGAGAAAAAAAGTGGATGGAGGAAGAGGAAGGAAAAAATTTATATTCGAAAAAATTTATTTCAAGAATCATATATAAAAGTAAGAATAATTTCATCAACAAAAGATTTTAGTACAATTAAATTCATGCTCAGAAGCATCAATAGCATTTCACAAATTTCGAATGACAGATATAAAAGTTTTGATATGAATAATAAATACATTTGTTGATTCAAAAGAAATTGTAACAGAACCTGGAAGTTTTTCGATAAAATACGAAGTAGGACCCAAGATATGTTGACCATTCTCCAGGGTTCGAATTCCTTATGATAATAAAATAAATAATCATAGTGAGCCTTATGGATAATGGCAGTTAATAATGGAGTGTCGAGGAATTTTCCACAATTGAAACACGTTAGGTCAAATATTTTTCATCAACTTCAATTCACTATTCATCAAATATCCAATCGTAAAATATTTCATTATAGAATCTTTCCTTGGGGACAAACAGATGGTTCACCTACTGAATGAATTCCTCCCTTCAATGACAGATTGACACTAAGGACAGGATGAAATTCAACATACAAAAATTTAAATTTATTTCAAAGAATGAATTTAACCATCACTGACTGAATTATGAAAAAGACAAAAACGATTGTGATATATTTCAAGGTTTAATTCGAATTCTATTCTGATATTCAACATCTGAGTTGCCGATAAAAATGATGACGCAATTTAATCTATCTTTCGGGGTAGAGCAACTAAGCTCTTATAGCAAGAAGACAATCATACTTGTGAAAAACGACTGATATTTTTATGAAGATATTTGAAAGTCGATATAACTTTATGTTTAGGTACACATTTCTTAGAAAAAAGTTGTATCTAGTGTGCAATGCTTTAAACTTTATTACACTATAGGTACATATGAGAAATTTCGCCTAAAAGCTATCTCATCATTAAGTCAGATAGCTCACCGATTGAGGTATTAATGAAAGGAAGTTCTCCTGAAAATTTCCTCGTCGAAGCACTCCAGAGAATTCGAACCCTACTGATTCTGAAGTAATCTATATACATATTCATTCACAGAATGATTCAAACTTACCCAATTATATATCACAAATGTTGACTCGCATCAGCTAAACCCTAGGCTAAATCTAACCTAAGATTTCTGAACTTCAAATTACAGTTCCATTTGGTACACATGATGTTTGCGTATGACGTTTGATATCGTCTATCGTGCAAACGCTGACCTTGTTTTCCGTCAAGTCCAGAGGAAACTTGAAGGTGATGTTATCCTTGGAGAAGACCGCCACTGGGTCCGACAAACTTGCTATTTCGCGTTCTCTCTCTCGTTTTTCGAGCTCTCTCATGTTGATAGTTCTTCGTCTCATACAAGCATATACGACGTATATCACAGAAAAAGAAAGGAGCACCAGAAAGCACACCACACCTACTAATATCGTAGACACATTAGTACCTAAAACATTTTCTTTGTTTTCGCCACTTCTTTCAGAGTTTTCACAATTTTTTAAGGAGGAGAACTGAAGTTTCACTAGTTTTACACCTTTCAGATACTTCGGAGAATCACATGTTGAGTTCCAGAACAGGTTTGTCCGGTTAACACGGAATAAAATTGAGGTTATGTGACACTGATCGCACGACCAAGGGTTGAAGGAAATATTGACACTTTTCAAGGTTTCTAGTTTCCCCAGGACACGATCATTCAGTCCTTTTAATTTATTTTTCGAGGCATCCAATATTTTCAATTGTTTGGGCATCATGTCTACGTCGAGTTCCGATATATCATTGCAAGAAATATTCAGTTTTCGGATGGCGTTCGGTAAAAAATTATCCGGTAGTTCTTTGATACCCATCTGAGCTATATGTAATTCATTCACTTTATAGAGAGTCTGCAGAACGTCTCTTATCACCAACAAATCGAAATTATTTCCACTCATGATGAACTTCTGCAAGGAGCCAGCAACATGTTGCATTGCTAAGGGTTCTAACTTGTCCAATTTGTTATAACTTATATCCAATTCTTGAAGAGAACTGAGGTTTTTAAATGAAGTGTTCGTTATCTTCGCAAGGCGATTCCTGGCAATATTCAAATACTTCATCTGGGTCTGGTGTACGAAGGTATTTTCTAGGATAACAGGAAATTGGTTTCCGTCTAGTTTCAGACTGTGTAGTTTGTGTAGGTCTGTGAATTCGTCCGCTTCAAGGAACTGCATCTGATTGTTGCCGAGGTCGAGATGATTCAAATAAGGCAGCAAGTGGTAAATTTGGGTGTTTATTCTCCGCAGTCCACAGCTTCGGCATTCTAGGCTTCGAACTTCCTGAAACAAGGATGAATGTTAAAGGGGGCGTTTCCTTAGAGGGTAATCTAAAGATAACATCACGTAAATGGCGAATAGAATCTGGAGAATAGTTGAGATAAGAATGGAAATTCATTATAAGAATGAATTACAATAATCATCGTAGATTCTCCAGCTAGTGGAGTACGTCTGTTAGGGGAGAAAGTTTAAATTATCCCGAGGATTATCCCTTTTTTCAATAGTAAAAATGGGTGAGAATTATCTGAACATCTGCATTATATTATATTTGAGATATACTCAACTAAAACGTTCTGGTATTCTGTATTATTCTCATATGTTCCAACATGATCATGAAGGCCTCTAATAGCTTTCAATACGTAAATCTATGAGAGATTTCATAGAAACCAAGAAGGCACGGAAAATACAATATCATACCGTGGATTTGCATGCGAAATATTCGATATTCTCGAGCAGAAATACTACAGGCATTCTCAACGATCGGAAACTTTCTTAGTTGTTCTTCTCAGTCAAAAAAAAAATTGAATAATGTTCGAATAATAAAAATACCTCTTTGTAAATTCTTGCACTGATTCGTCGGGAGCAAATCAGTTGAAAAAATTATTGCCTCGGGAAAAGCGGACAAAATTCACTATCAGAAAGAAAGGTAACTTTTCGAAGGCCATATCAGACTTTGTCAGCAGATCAAGTCGTGAAGTAATCAACGAGCTTTGTTTTATTGCGTGATCTACGTTGATCTTTTGGGGTCATCATCGAACTTGAATTTTGAAACAGTATCAGTATCTCTTTTCTGTATGGTGATCGAGATTTGAACCACAAAATTTCTGCTGGTTGTTGCATATGGGTTCACAAAATAAACCACTTACGAAACTGCTTCTGTGAACTTGCATATGTATTTCTCTCTTACTATTACAAGTAGGGTATGTTTTCTCTGTTACAAGTGCAGGATTCTTTCGGCAGAATCCGTTGTGACTCAAACGGATATAATTGACACAATTGAAAGAATGTAACCTTCTTTGAGTTTTGCGTTTCTGAGCAGCAAAGGTGTAGAAATTAATGAAAATGCATGCTTTACAGATAATCGAATCTCCTCATAACTTTCCAATTCACTTGAGACAAAAATTCCACTGAAAAGATTGACATGATTTCAATCTGAAAATAGTATTCTGGCGAATATAGGCGAGAATTAGAAATCAATTCGGAACGGAATGTCTGCTAATATGAGGAGGGACAATAATTGAAAGAAATGGCATCCAAGGAACAGCTTCAGTAAAATTTCTCATGAACAAATTCTATATGCCCATAATTTAAATAAATTCACGGAGAAAGTTCGTAAAGTGTAACACTTCGATTTGTTCTATTGTCCCAAAATGATATCACAAATTTGTGTCATTCATTATTCACTTCCTGTTTTGTCTCTGCTCTACCCTCTGTGTATACCAAATTGCTCGATTGTTTCTAGTACTTCAAGCCTGTTGAGAAGATTCCTGGGGTCGAGTTTTGAGAAAACTGTTTCACGATATCTTCATTGGTTTTGAAGATATAACCTACTTTTGATTTCATTCCGATTTCGAAATTTGTCATAACTCTTTTAATTTCGTGAATATCTAAAAACGACTAAAACTTTCTGCAGGCATCAAGCAGCTTCGTTAATTCAAATTCCCATTTGTATATTTTTTTTATCCAAAAAATATGCTTCTGATAACTTTAGTCAATATATTTCCTACATTTGAAGCATAACCAGCCTAAAAAATAAATAATCATCTACTAGACATTACACATTATTCAATGAATGAAGCGGACACCTGATACTTTGATATAGTGGGTGAGTCATAAGAGTCTTTGACTTGTACAAATATGATGTAAGAAGAAACACTTCTTGCTACCATTTTTCGGAGTCAGCTCAGCTGAAGAGAAGCGCGCAGTTGAAAATCCATGAATAAAATGTAACTCTCGCATATATCTCGTAAAAGATTTTCTCTATTTCAGTATCATAATGAATTAATTACAAAGCTAAAAGCAGTGCTCCTGTCAATTTTCGTAACACCAACTGTCAAGATACAGTACAAAAGTCACTACTGAGCCGGATAAAGCATTAGGCAGATTAGCCGATTGTCTAAGGGACCCTCATAACCTAGGGGCGCCGTACCCCATGCAAGAAAAGAAAAATTCTGGATGATGGTTGAGAGGGGCCCCAAAAATTGCACTGCCTAGTGCCTAGGGGTCCCCCACATGGTTAATCCGGTTGTGAGTCAATAGGATGTATAACCTGAATTTTTCATTGAATTTCGACAGTTTTGCACAAGACTTGACTGCAGTAGAGAAAATATCGTCCAATACAGACGGCAATTCTAACTCTCATTACCCCAAAAACTCGCTACTTATTCTTTCGATTTCGCATTCGAATGGGAAGCTCATTGTGAAGATTGTTTTAGAATACTATCATAGAAATTAAAATTTTTTTTTGGATATACGTTTTCATTGATGTTGTGAATTTTTTATTAATATAAAAGTCCAGAAACATGTTTTTTTATTATGACCATCCTATACCATTACATTCCATAATCATACCAGAAATTCAAGGGACCCAATTCTTAAAAGTTGATTGCTGAAATACCTTTTCGAGTTTCTCCGCCAACATCTTTTATTTATTGTCAACGTTTCGTCTGTACGAATGTCTGGCATCTTCAGAAGCTGTACTTTTAGGTTTTATTCTCGCTGAATTGAGCTTTCTGATTATGACGTCGAGAATGAATAAAAGGCGACGGACGAAATGCTCGAAAGAACACGTGACATTAAATTGGATGCGACTTCATAAATATTTGATCATCCCAAAAATGAAAATATTTTTCGTGAAATCTTATGAAATGCGCATTTTTGGAGAAATTGATAATTTATATTGACTAAAATCAACTCTGCTCAAAAGATTCACAGGATCAAAATTCCGCTATATTTTTTCGAAAATTTGGACGTAGGATTTGGTCCTCGGAAAAACTTTAGTGGCTTGTTACCAGGGGTGGCATAGCTCATTTTGGATGTTTTGAATTGCTATTTTTTTCCTAGGCTGAATTGAAAAGAATGGTGTAGGAGATAAGTATTTCTTTCGACCTGAAAACCTTTTGTTGAAACACCCTGTATAGTATGTTTCTTAGTTGAGAAATCAAACGCAGAAAGGCTCAAGGTCATATCTTTGGTGAAAAATCATTCAAATTTCCATCCGATATCCCAGTATAGTTTTATGTTGTTGAAATTTTATATTCGTTTTATTCGTGACATATTTGATAGATTTTCATTCTAGTATATTTTTTTGAATTGGAGAGCTAAAATAATACAATAAATGTTGAAACAAGAAGTACCTAAGCTGAGGTAAAAAAAGAACGGGGTACCATGACATTCTTCGTATGATACTAGGTATCATACGATACTCCCATCTCATACGATACTATAGCGCCAGGGGAAAAAAACCTCAGCCGATAAAACCTGTCTACCCGTAAGAAAAATAAAATGAAGTTGTTGTATCTGAATATTTTATATTGAAGGACATCATGATTATCGGAACGGCTATTCGGAGAAAGGATTTCCAAACACAAAATCCAACCTGAAAATAAAAAAAGACAGAACAGCAAGAGAATGCAATTTATACTTAATCAAATTGATTCAAAATTTTCGACCCATTGCAAAAATGAATCTGATACATTGTGTGATAATCTATTTTCCTTTCAATTGGAATTGATTCTATATGTTTTTCATACGGTATTTGGATTTTTCATATTATGCAATATATTTCTTTTTTCCAATGAACGTATAAACGTTTATAACGTATATAACGTATGAGTTGACTGAACAATGCTTCTTTATTCTGAAATTTTGATATTTTCACAATTCGTTGATTTCGGGTATCGGGTAGATCTTGGTTATCATGAAGTTGGCCACTTCCGCTTGAGAGTGAATGGATGTAGACATAATTTATTCTTGTTATTCCCTTCAGGATATTAATAAATGGGAAATGTCAATATTCCAGCTAAAAATAAAAAGTAGCACTCATATATTTTCGCATTTATATATACATAATATGTGAAAATATCAGAATATTCATGACCTAACTGCATCTGATACCGTCTCCTATTTATTGAGTAGGTACATATAAGAGTCATAAATGGAATATCGGAAAGTTTGATTGTAGAAAAAGAAAAGCTAGGTTCATCTTTCGCGAAAGTAAATGAAAATTATACCAACAACGAATGGAGATCATTCTTTGAGTCATTTTTATGTTTTCAATGCCAGTCTCTGGAAAGAATCCAAAGAAAAATTTTTAAATAATAGAACTGCTCCTTCTAAAATTTTTGCACTAATTCGTTGGGAGTAAATCAGTTCTGAAAAATAGTTGCCTAACAATAACAGTTTATAACTCAAAGTCTGTATAAGACTTTTTCATAAGTTTAAATATAAAGAATTTTAAGAATCATAGATTTTGTCAATCTGTCATATGTAAACACAGAGACATAATACCACGTGGAGTTCTACACATTGCAACAGGTATCGGCAATGAACGTCGAGAAGTCCGAAAAACTGGAATCGAAAAATCTAACGGAAGTACAAAAAGGTTTTTTCGAAGTTATATTTCATGTATGGCTTTGAAAAATAACAGAAACTTCCGAAAACGTCTGAGCTCTTTTCGAAATATCGGACTATCTGTCTATGTTCAGCTGTATACTTCTATACTAGCAATTCCACTAATAAATTCTTGTGCTGAATTTTTCCAGGTAATCCTCTGTATTTTCACCTAGTTGTCTGAGAAGAGAAATCGAAATCCAATTATAAATAATCCATATTGTAGTAATCGTGTCAATCCAGCCGGAAATATTCCCGTATCTTGAATAGCTGCAGGGAAAGATATATTCAAATTGGGAATTCGTGCTAGGTAGAATGTGGAGAAATGGAAATTGATGAGAGAATCCATTTGTTCGTAAAAAGTCCCCCAGAGAATTAAATCGATGAACACAAAAGAGACGGGTGGAATCTTAGGTTCGTATGTAAAAGGAGGGTCTTCTGGTAGCTTTCTACAACATGCAGAGAAAAAAGGTCCCAAACATTCGAGTATATCGGTCCTATCTGTTTTAAGTTCAATACCGCAGGCAGAAGTAGTTTCAATCTAAAATGCTATTACAGAAGGAGAAGATTTTTGTTTTCTGCGGACTCTGAACTTCACCCTTCTCTCATTATTTCTCTTATATTCAGCTATCTCAACTATTCAGTGTAGGTAGATTCTTTGGAAAAATTCAGGAGAATGAAATTTTGCAGATAATTGATGCTATTAAAATGAATGACAGAAGTTTGATGAATGGTATCAGATGAATGATTTGATGGCTCCTAGGAGCAGATAATTTCAGGAGTACGAATGGAATCGGTTGAAAATCTCTGGTGATAAACTAGGCTTGTGGGAGAGTTCGAAACAGTAAAAATAAGTATGTATTAAAAACAACAGCTCCCATTAACGATAAAACCTCATAAAGGTGATTTTCCCTTGTGGGATTGATGGGTCGATTATCTTCTGTTGAAAGCGATCAAATCAACTATTCATTCGGATGATTTCTTCTCCAGAACCACATATACACTGTTACGAAAGTAGTTGATTTCTAAAAAAAATGTAATAAAAATTCTACGGAAATTTAGTTGAAACCTGAGTTTCAACAATGAATTGGAAAATAAATGTCTGTATTTTTCGTTTATCATCGTAGTATGAGAACAGGCTCTAATAATTTATTGTAGCAAATGTTGTAGGAAACAACTGATAAAAACAAAATGCCCAGAATTTTTTGTTTTTTCGGACTGATAAGAACGAGTAAATGAAGTGTACCGTGGGTGAGGTGAAGAAGAAGAATTTTGTGAATTTTAATAAGAAAGTATTTTTCCAGTCTATGTTTTCAGTAATTTATTAATGCGAATGGCACATTTATGTTCATTAATGAGGAGTTAGTTGATATTTTTTAGTTTTTATCAGTATTTATAACTAAGAAAACTGTTGAACAGTATTATTATTTTATCTTGATATCTCTGGAACTTTCATTAAATTTTTTTTGAGAAATCAACTTCTTTCGTAACAGTGCACATGTGGTATGTGGTTAAAATGTGTCGGATAAGTTGTGAAACACCCTGTGAACAAATCGAAAATTCGAATTTTATTTTCAATTTCTCGAAAGCTAAGGCTTATCTCTCACCTCAGGAAAAACTTGAGAAAGAAAGGAATATCATACAAGAGGTTTGACGACTTGATCAATCTCCTGTCAAAATTCTGACATCCGGGATTGGATTTCGGGAGATTTCGCTGACATCGAAAAATCATTTAAGCAGACTATTCGTCTCTTCTCAAAAATCGATTGTTGAGCTGTTTTTTGATGAAATCGTATTTCATTTGGGAGAACAGACGCTCTCTTGAGAACCTACAAAATCCAGGGGTTTCTTCAGATGAAATAAAATGTCGGTAGCAATGACCTACCAAAATAATGTATTCGGAAAACGAAAGTTGGCTTTTGACGAAAGTATAGCAAAGTTTTGCTCAAAATGCAGTCGTAAGCAAATTTTAGGAGGTAAACCATACGATTTTGATGTAACGTTTGGTGTCTCAACACCACCATGGCAAACCTGATTGGTCACGAAATTTGTCAAGAAAACTCTGTGACTCCTGTTGTTACCCCCATGCAAGTTTCTCTTTTTGTGGTTATCCATTTCTGTTTCATTATTTGTTTTATGTTAATATCAGAAGAAAATGTCACCTGTTTGCTCGAGCATTCGTCGTGGATTCATTTTCGACGTTTCGCCAGTTCGAGTGTCTGGTATCTTCAGGAGTTATACTTTCAGGATGGACGACGGCCAAAATGCTCGATATATATATATATATATATATATATATATATATATATTCTTATGAAAAAGAGGGCTAAAATAATACAATAAATGTTGAAACAAAAAGAACCTAAGCTGAGGTAACAAAAGAACGGGGTATCATAACATTCTTTGTATGATACTATAGAATCCTACGATACTTTCAACACTAGTATCATACGATACTATACAGCCAGGGGAAAAAACCTCAGCCGAAAAAACCTGCCTCCCCGTAAACAAAATAACATAAAATATCAAATATCAGGAAAATCTTGAAAGACATCAGTGTGATCATCTTCATGTTATCCGTCGATAGGCTCGGATACACAGATTCTTCTCAAAACGACTCGTAATTCTCAATCTGAAAGAAAAAAGACAAAAGCAGAAAAGAAACCGATTATTCAGAATAAATCGAATGCATTTTGGAAATGATAACATGCCATTAAACAGTGACCGCGAAAACTGACTGACTCTGACCATGAAGTAAAATGTTCTATCGTTTCTGAGGTTTTCTTCACTCTCCCATGAATTCAATTCCTAGTTTTTGCTTTTAGATTTTTGATCAGAAGAAATCTCGGAAGAAATAAATAACAACATTGATTTCCAAGCCTATTCACTGATAAATATTTTCAACTCACTTGTTTATATTAGTTGGACCACGATGCATTTTTGATACTTCATGTTCTCCAGCTCAACATATACAACATTGAATCACATTTAAAAATAATTTTTAAAATATACAAAGACCGAAAAACTTCAAATTTCAGACTGTTCTCGTCATAAAGATAGAATATTCTATCTCTTTTGTTGTCGTACAGTCGCACGTGTTGCTTTATTCGGTGCTATCCAATGACTTCGATGCACGTGAACTGATAATGATAGTTAAGCATTTTCGCATTAGAAGAAATAAGAAAAAGCTAAGAAAAAGAAAAATTCTTTGCCTTCACGGAGGCCACATCGAGAACAGTTTTGAAACATAGATGAATTCAAAACAGTAATCATGAAATGAATACCATTTTCAATTCCCAGGCTCAGAGATCTTTTATATCATGAGGTTGGAGAAATGATATTAGATTTTGTCACTGAGATGAGAGATATAGCGGTTTCGGCCTTGTTTGGCCTCATCAGTATCCCATACATCTCAGAGACAAAATCTTCATAGAAAACTTCCATATCTGAAGCAATTAGTTGTGAAGTACTGAGTAAAATATTACAAAGTACTGGAATGGTGACATCCAATTGCGTCAAAATGAAGTTTCACATCCAAAATCAAAGGCTAAAAAAGAAATATGTACTTCTCCAACCTCATGATATAAAAGATCTCTGAGCCTGGGAATTGGAAATGATATTCATTTCATGATTACTATTTTGAATTCATATATGTTTCAAAAAGAAAAAGCTAGTTTTCTCCGAATGACTGGATATATTTTCAAAACTAACGGCGCCTCCAAAAGCGTCCACAGCGCCCCTACTCGCACGGTAGTTGAAATAGACAAGGACAGCTTTATGTGATTTGGAATGATATGGAAATAGACGAAGATGAGAGCCTGGATCGCACAAATTTATAGCGTTTTCTATTGGCGAAACGAGTTCTGCACTATGTGTACACGAATATTACTTCCGTCATAGAGCACATATTGTAGCTCAAATAGAACGTATGAAAAGGAATTCTAATCTATTTAGAACTATTTGAGCGGGTTCTCTGATCTATACTTTTTGTCTCATTTCTTCTGTACATATAGTATGTCGTTCTGCTGTTTTTAAACCGAAAATGGAAAATATTGTAAGATAAACATTCAGATTCGATGATGAAAGAATTTCAAATAATCCCAGTTGAAGATTATCATCCTAATTTTTTTTAAATTACTTGTAGCTCAGCGAGGTTGTAGAGTAATTTAATTTCTACTGCATTCACTAGGACATTAACTACAGTGAAAGCTCTCCTTGCGGACAGCTCCAATAAGCGCACAATTTTCTGGGAACCAAATTTTTGTGTGTATTTTTCCTATTAAGTACATTCCAACAAGCGGACGCTCTCCTAACCGGACGCGGACACTATATTTTCATATATTTCTTACTCAAATCTCCTATAACCGGACACATAACTCTAATAAACGGACTCAATGAATTTTTTTATTTTTTTACGACACGAAGCTCCAATAATCAGTCTTAATAAAATTAAATTCTGCTTCTAAAAAGTACTACTATATTATATTTTGAACAAGTAATTCCAAGAATCATACGTCGAAATATGGCAAATTTTTACACATTTTTTTACTGTAAAACGTGAAATATCTATGGAACTACGAGCTTAAGAATGAAATGTCATAGAATGACAATTATAGATCATCATATTGTGGTAAAAACGTAACCACACCCCTCCAAACCACAATGTTTATTATCGCAGTAGCTCATCCTGCTGAGGATGCTGATCATTTAATCGTAACTACTGCTGTTGAAGTTTATCAGCAGTCTCATGAGTGTGTGGTTATTGTTGGGGAGGACACCGACCTTCTTGTAATTTTGACTGCCCCAGAGCCTATGTGTACCAACATCTTTTTACTACAGCCTGGCCAAGATAAGCAAGATGATATTGTTTATCTCCCTTGAACTACAAGTTCTCCTCAGTTTCGAAAAACAACATATTATTCCTTCATGTTTCAGTGGCTGCGACACAAAGTCATCATTTCTCGGTAAAGGACAATTGAAATTCCTAAAGACGTTAGAAATCAACTCAAACCTGCATAATATGTTGTTTTTCGAAATAGGGGAAAACTAGTTGTGCAAAGGAGAATGGACAACATCGTCTTGCTTGCCTTTGCCAGTCTTTATTAAAAAAATGTTGGCACATAGGGGCTAGAATAGTTCAAATTACAAGAAGGTCAGTGTAGTCCCCCAACAATAACCACCCACTTATGGGACTGCTGAGTAAAAGCACTAGCTACGATTTAATGATCAGCATTCTCAGCAGGATGAGCTACTGCGATATTAAACATTGTGGTTTGGAGGGATGGAGTTGAGTTTTTACCACAATATAGTCTACAACTCTCATTCTATGACATGTTTTATAGTAAAAAAATATGTTTTTTCAAAAAGTGCAAAAATTTGCCATATTTTGACGTACGATTTCAATGAAACTACTTGTTTGAAATATAATGTCGTAGTACGTTTTAAAAGCAGAATTCAATGCTGAACACTTTTGACTATTACAGTGTTTTTGATAAAGTGCTTCGTTTAGGAACTATTCGAGAAAAACCTAAAATAGTCCAAAAATTTCCCGAACTCCACCAATTATTTCCAGGCACACCATTTTTTGAAGCTAATTTGCTTGGCCTATATATTATATGAATAGGGGTAGATATATGCATTCGACAAGCAAACTCTGATATTTTTAATTTGTTATTGGGTTAATAAAAAATTCAAGTAGGTACCTAGTTATTGTTGGAGAAAATGAGAAATCTCCAAATATAGTATTCCTTAGAACCTGGTAAACCAAACCACAAACAAAATCACTGAAGAGTTTATTAGTCGGAAGTTGTCAATTTTGAAAGAAATACTTGAATAAATAGTTTTGCTGAATGACGATTGTATTTCTCTCGTATACGCTTATTTTCCACTGTAATAACTCTAAATCTACAAGAGTTATTAAATTTTTTTCCAGTCTTTCATAGAAATTTATTTATATGTATACGTACTATTAATTAATACTCAATAATAGCTGTTATATATGTATTTCGTCCTTTACTAATCAAAGGCATTTCACATAACAAAATTAGAAGTACCCAAAACTTTTTGAAGAAACAGCAATATTTCATGGGACTATCCCTCAACCGGACATCTCCCATGACCGGACAAAAACTCTGGTCCCGTGAATGTCCGCTTGTGGGAGCTTGCACTGTATTTCGAGGTTATAAAAAGCTAAGAGCAAATTGCACCAACACTGGAATGACTTCTCAGACCTCGTGCCGAACCAATCTGCGGGACAAGTATTAAAAGAGAATATTACTTGTTACACTCAAAATACTAACAAAGCATAAAAATTGTTTCAATGGAGCACTGGTTTTGCCAAGAGAAAATGCTATTAGAAGTTTTCGTCTTATTGTTGTCAAAGATTATGGAGAAGCAAAGCGGCATATTTCATATTGGTCATTTAATTTAAGTTAGAGAGGTCGGGTCATTGCTTTGAGCAGGGTTTTTTTTTTTCTCAAGAACTACAACAATTGTTTTCAGGATTTCTATAAATCTCAAATCATTCTTCAAATTGTAGATAAACATATATTTGTAAGAGCTGCAAATCAAGAATATTTTATG
Organism: Hippodamia convergens; assembly: GCA_038502775.1. Classification (NCBI taxonomy): domain Eukaryota; kingdom Metazoa; phylum Arthropoda; class Insecta; order Coleoptera; family Coccinellidae; genus Hippodamia; species Hippodamia convergens. The sequence continues at coordinate 27,231,063 of CM076610.1, forward strand.
TAAAAATGTATGTTCACTACACTGCGCAAACAAATTAACGCACATTCAGAAAATCACAATTTCAATGAAAGTTAACTCTACATTGACTTTATAACTTATTTTTTATGTTCTCTCGGGAAGGTTTTGAACGAAACAAGACACATTAAATGGAAGAAAAATTCAGGATTTCACCGAATCTCATGTGAAAGAAGAGAAATGACAAATTTTCAAAATACTGAAATGCTGATAAGTGATTTAATACTTGGTATTTCCCCCCTTGCGTTAATTACAGCTCGGCAACGACGGTTCATACCCAAAATGAGTGATCTTAAAATGTTCTGATCTAATCTTTCCTAGAGTTCTCCGAGTTGGATTCCTAAGTCATTAAGAGTAGCTGGATGATTATCTGAACTTCTTAGCCTTCTATTGAGGTTATCCTAAACCTACTCAATTGATTGAGATCTGGCCTTCTTGCTGGTCATTCCATTCGAGAGACTTCAACCTTTTCAAGGTACTCCTGAACGATGCGCGCACGATGGAGTCTGGCATTATCGTCCATAAAAATTAAATTTTCACCAATGTATGGGGCAAATGGCACCACATGCTCTTCAAGAATGTTCCTTATATACTTATCAGCATTCATAGCTCCATTATCAACGACCACTAGGTCTGTGCGAGCGGTCAAAGATATTCCACCCCATACCATATAATCGATCCTCCCCCGAAACCCGTAGTATTCAAGAAATTGCACTGATCATATCTTTCATGTCGACGTCTGTATACAAGGGAACGTCGATCATAATGGTAGAGGCAGAATCTAGACTCATCTGTGAACAGAACTCATTCCCAATCGGCCTCTTCCCAATGGATATGCTCTCTCGCAAAATCCACAAGCGCCCTTCGATGGGCTAGAGCTGGGCCTCTTGCCGCAACACGAGGCCTTAAATCATATTCTCTGAGGCGATTTCTTATTGTCTGAGTGCTAATTTGCAACCCATGAGTTTGCTCAAGCTGATTTTGAAGGAGGCGAGCGGTTGCAAACCGTTGTCTCAACGAAGAAACTCTCAAGTAAACCGTTGTTACCCGTGGTCTACCCTGTCCTGGTCTTCGGAAATTTATACCTGTCTCCCTGAATCGCTGCAACCTTCTCGACACACTTGTATGGGAAACTCCAAACCTTTCTTGTGTATGTCCACCCTTCTTCTCGCAAAACTACCGCTTGGGCACATTCCTCTCGGGTCAAATTGCGTGTTTCGCGATCGTGTGTAGAAAATCAAACGAAAGAAAAACTATTGATCACTAGAATTGATCGAGAACAACTGATTTTAGAATGGAGCCAATACATTCAAAATCTGATAATATCATCTTAACTGTGACGTCATGGTTCTAACTACGCCACGAAGAAATTCGTGTAGTTAACTATGGTTTGCTCTGGTTTGGTATGGTAAGCTCGAGGAAAAATCCCTTTAATGTTGATGTTTTTTAAAGTAGCAAATGCATTTCCAAAATGCATTCGATTTATTCTGAATAATCGGTTCCTTTTCTGCTTTTGTCTTTTTTCATTTCAGATTCGGAATTACGAGTCGTTTTGGGAAGAATCTGTGTATCCGAGCCCATCGACGCATAACATGAAGATGATCACACTGATGTCTTTCAAGATTTTCCTGATATTTTATGTTATTTCGTTTACGGGGAGGCAGGTTTTTTCGGCTGAGGTTTTTTCCCCTGGCTGTATAGTATCGTATGATACTAGTGTTGATAGTATCGTAGGATTCTATAGTATCATACAAAGAATGTTATGACTTATGATACCCCGTTCTTTTTTTACCTCAGCTTAGGTACTTTTTGTTTCAACATTTAATGTATTATTTTAGCTCTCTTTTTCATAAGAATAGATATATATATATATATATATATATATATATATATATATATATATCCTACTATCCTTGGCTCCTCCGTCTGAATCGCAGACATCGGTCCTCCACGAGATGGAAGGCGTATAATGAAAATTTGGTCAAAGTATATTACCTAATTGAATGTCCTCATTACTTATTCGACAAAATATTCTTGAATTTTTTTTTTCTTTTCCTTCAGAATTCCGTACTTAGGTCCACCATTCAAACTATAGTATTTAGGTCAATCTTGAGTATACTTCCATATCTAATTTACCGACTGTTGGTCCTCCGCAAGGTTAATATTATCCACTTCGAAGTACCTAGGTCATCCGGCACCGTTGCCACAATGTCATCAATATGATATAGTCCTAGCGAACGACTTGGCGCTTTTGTCATATAATAGGTATCGATGGATCCGTCCGTTCCGCCCTGATGTGAAGTATTTATATTCGTTCAGTTATGGTGTTGCTTTGAAGAAATAAAATTGCTGAGTACCTTCAATCATATAATTTTTTTTTCGATTCTAAATCTTGATCAACATCTCTATTAACACAGGCTTATCATTTCGGAATGTGTCGTATTGAAATGTCCGTAATTATATTTAAATGGTTAACGATGCTATATTTTTTGAGGTTTTCTGTAAATAGGTCAGACTGATTTTGGGGTTAGATTGTTCAAAAAATACGTCTGATTTATAAGTCCATTTATAAAGGGAAACCTGGTATATTTGGGCTTAAATTTTATGAGGTGAATCAGCTACTCATACAAGGTGTCCCTCTAGTGCCATATCGGTCGTTATCTGCGTTACGGCTATTTTTTTTTTCGAAGTAGACATGTATTTACCCTAGAATGGCGCAACCAAAAAAATTTTTGCGTATCCTACAACAGACTTGATATTTATAAATGAGAAAGTACATCATATTTAGTTTTTTTTATTTCAGAGCTGCATTATCTATTGATTTATTTGTACCTTGGTTTTTCTTGGGTAACTGGGTAATTTACTAGAGCTCATTGAATTGGACAGTTCGGAGGAATTAGTTGTCGCCATTGAAAGAGTCTTCCGGGCTTTCCGGCCTTGGTTGTTAATAGAACAATTTTATACCGTGACAGTACACAGGTTTCTCTATGGTTGAGTGTTTGACGTATGAAGTAAGTCAACAGTTATGTTCAGTTCTTATGCAGTCGAAAATGTAATGGAGTTATACACTGTACGTAAAACTGTTAAGTGAAAATAAAATCTAGAAAAATCCAATCCATCCATCTTTATTAAACCCTGAGTGATACTTGAGGAAACCAAACACTGCACTCTGCCAATTTACAGAATATAATTTATCAGGTTATGTGCTCAGAAGTCGCAATTGGTACAAGTTAACTCAGAAGCTAAGGTTAAAGGAAAACGTGCTCCATCATTATGGCTAATTCAGAAGAAAAGTATAAGGTTCCACTTTTTGATGGCAGTAATTATCACAGCTGGAAGTTTCGTATGGAAATTCTACTAGACGAATTAGATCTCCTGAATTATGTAAAACAACCTCTAAAGTTGGAAACTGTACCAAGCACAGGAACAGAAGCTGCCGAGATAAATCGTCGAAATAACCAGATAATCAAAGAAGATAAAGAATGCAAGAGAAGAATTGTTTCCAAGGTATCTGATTCTCATTTAGAGTATTTGCAGGGCAAAACAACTGCATATGACATGTGGGAAAGTTTGAGAAGTGGCTTTGAACGTCAAAGTCTAGCCACTCAAAATCGAGTTAAAAGACAAATAGAATCATTCCGAAAAAAATCAACAGCAAGTCTATCTGAACATTTTCTACAATTCGATCAACTAATAAGGGAATATAAATCAGCTGGAGGTCAAATAAGCGAAAGAGAATGTATTCTTCAGCTATTTCAGTCTGTTTCATCTAACGAGTATCAAACGGTTATTAGCTGATTGGAAACTATATCCTTAGTCGACGAAACAATCATTACACTTGCTACTGTAAAAGGAAGACTGCTCGATGAGGAGGCAAAGCTCTCTGCAATGTCAACAGTATCCAAAGAAGGAGGCCATTCATCTGCTGTTTTCATGACCAACTCAGTAAGAAAACATTACAAACAATCAAATGGAAAACAAAATGGAAGTTCAGGAAAAGGGGCCAACCAGGAAGCATTCCCTTACAAGTGCTACTTCTGCAACAAAACTGGACATAAGAAGGCTGAATGCAGGAAATGGATGGAACAAAAATCAGGACAGGTAAATGCTGCTTCAACAAGTGACCAAACAGGTAATGCAGATTTTTGTTTTGTCGCTAATGATGAAAATTCAAAAACCTTTGTAAATTGGTATTTAGATTCAGGTGCAACTGAACATTTAGTTAGTGACTGCAATTTGTTAAATAATGTTATTTTTAAGTTTGTATTGGTACGGTACTAAAATTGAGGGGAGGTGTTAATAGAACAATTTTATACCGTGACAGTACACAGGTTTCTCTATGGTTGAGTGTTTGACGTATGAAGTAAGTCAACAGTTATGTTCAGTTCTTATGCAGTCGAAAATGTAATGGAGTTATACACTGTACGTAAAACTGTTAAAATAAAATCTAGAAAAATCCAATCCATCCATCTTTATTAAACCCTGAGTGATACTTGAGGAAACCAAACACTGCACTCTGCCAATTTACAGAATATAATTTATCATTGGTCTATCAGAAATTATCCCACCTAACGTTTCGCCCACATCTGTGGCAGGCATCTTCAGAGAATTCTTAGGGCCGTTTGCACCGCTTTGGCTCAGATTCGAAAAATCATTTCAGCTTCTGTTTTATAGGTAGTCTAGCATAGTCAAATAACACTTTAAATATGAGCCAAGGAGATGCGAATGGCCCTTAGTCCAAGATTATAACTCGAATGCTTAATTACTGACTCTGAGTCAGTAACAAGTTGAGGTTTTCACGATGAGGAACTATGACATCAAGAAAGTCTTCCAGGCATATTAGTCGTGGTCTATGATGAATTGTTTCTTAATATATTTCGCCCACATCTGCGGTAGGCATCTTGAGGGAATTCTGGGTCTGAGATTGTGATTCGATTGCTCAGTTACGGGTACTGACTCAGAGTCAGTAACTCAGCATTCGGGTTACAATCTCAGACCAAGAATCCTCTGAAGATGCCTACCGAACCGATGATCAGGCAGAACATTAAGGTGCGTACAAACATGCCCCGAACATCGTATCGCACCACGTCGCGTACCCAAGTGTGGACGACGGGGTGCAACAGCGTATCGCACCTCGCCGCGATCACGGTGTAGATATTGGCGAACTTTTGTTGATCGCGTCGGTGTACGCGACGATGTTCGGTACGCTATTCGGAACATGTTTTTGTACGCACCTTTATAGACTTCGGCGAATAAGCCTGGATTTCTCTCTGATGTTATCGTTCCTGGTCGTGAAAGTCTTAACCTATTTAAGGAATCAGTTGTGCCCTGTGTAGGCTTCGTTACTGTGCTCTTACGCCATATTATTAACAGCACTATTGATTGCTTACCCAACAGTGAATGGTGGGCTGCGACGTCTTGAATAAAGAAAATTTCATCCCTAGCCCTGAATCAAACTAGGGAACTCGTTATCCTACGCTAACGGACACAAGCATGTATTTCTTTTCTAATACAAAACATGGTGGGCTGCGCCGTCATGAATAAAAAAACTTTCATCCCTAGCCCGGAATCAAACTAGGGAACCCGTTATCGTGCGCAAACGGACACAAGCATGTATTTCTTTTCCAATACAAAACAATTTATCTTCATTATTGTATTCAGTAATCATTTCATCTTATTTATTCGATAAAATGCCTGATATGCGTATTCGATACCCACCGAAATAGATTTTTGGGAACGTTTTTGAATTGTTTCCCTCGAATCAAACCAGCCCCGAATTCAAATTAGAATATCTGTAAAATTATTTAAGTTGTGCAGATATTTCGGGGCACGGTATTTGCATCATGGATTACACGTAGCAAGAAAGAATTAAAATACTTTATTGCATGAGTGGAGCACAAGGAAAGGGGCAGTATTTTGGCATTAAGAATTGATGCTCGGCAGTATTCAGATAGAAGTCTGCAGGTCGAGCTTCTGAAAGATTGACTTAATGAAAATATTGATTATTTGAAAAAAAACTAAAGCTGCTTCTAGTTAACATATTTCCTAGAACGTTCTCTTCCATTTTTTTTTCAAATTGAGTTTGAAGTAAAATTATTGATAAACAAAATTCAAGAAGAAAAAATTCTCAACGAAAATGATCGTGTTCGTTTTTTCACAGTTTCAACGGTTCTGAAGATTGAATCGCAGTATTTAATAACCGCCCCAATTTTGAGCTCGACAATATGGTGGTCAGATTTCGATGATTTACCTACTACTACCTAAATTAAAAGAGATAGAAAAGACTAGACTACATGTTATGTTCCCTTTTTTGAATGAACATCAATTGTGCAAGTCGCTACAGTGTCTAGTTTCCAGCTTTGCATGATTTTGGAATTTTGCTAATTATTTTAATTGGCTATAACTTTCGCAGTATTGCAACTACGACCTCGAAATAAAAACATCAAAGGCACTACTTTTCATACCGGTGCTATCGAAATTTCAGTTCCACTCAAAATTTTATAGGAATTACAAAAATATCAAATGGAAACCATAAACAATAGTGTATTTTCCATTAGACTTTTCAGAAAGAAATATTATGAAATACTTCCGATTTTATTATAAGTCGAAAATTTCGAAAAAACTCTTTTCGGTCAACTAATTCAAGTAGGCTCTCATCTCTCACCACTTTCCGTGGAAACTGCGATTAAACATCTCTGTTTTCGAACACTGTTCATAGAAGAAACGAAGAGTTTCCATAAACACACCTCGGGTCTGCATAATAAAATATAACTATTACTGATGTTTCCTTAATCAATTTGACAGCTGATAATTGTGAAATATTAAGTCCTATGACCTCCTCAGTTAAAAATATGTTAATCCAAATCAAAACCTTATTTGATTTTTTAAACGAAAATGTTTTTTCCGAATTTTCGATATATAAACTAGGAAAAATATAATTTCTCTAAAAACTTCCCCTGAATGAATTTATTTCGAGACTGTTTTCACTATTGTGAGGAAGTTATATCGAATAATGAAAATTGGCCCAATACCAAAATCACACTGCAGCACGAAAGCTAGACACCGTAGCGACTATCGGAATTCAACAATATATGTTACTCGAAAAAAACATAACATGTGGATTAGTAGATTTGTCTTCTAATTAAGGATATGGCATACTAAATCATCGAAATTTTATCACCCTGTACTTTCAGTCATCTTAAAAAAATAATCAATAAAAAATTCAAAATCTCACTCGAAAGCTTCACGAATAAAATACTGGCTACGCCCTTGACATGAGATAAGATATGAGGTGAACTTTTTTTTAATAATTCATGATGTCATTTAAATATCAAATTCAGAGTAGGTATGGATAAAGTAAGAAACAAATTAATTGAACCGATTTTGAATGGTTTCGAGCGAAGCGGTTGCACTGGTCAATTTTAGTTTTCAGTTAACTACTTGGAATACAATTTTCACTCCTGGCGTCATATAAAGTGACGTCATAATTGTTTCGAGGTTACTGACCACCCAATTATTGTAACTGCACCTTCAGAGTTGAGCTCATAACTTTTTTTCTTGACAATAACACATTTAGTGTAAGAAATTAAAATGAAACCTCAATGGAAGAAAATCTCCATTGAACCTGAACACCAAACAAAATTCAGCGCAAATCTCTGCTAGTTGTAGCAGATGATACGAACCAATTATTTAACTTTTGAATTATACATTTTCTCAAACCGGACTCTGAAACTTATGAAATTAAGAAAATGAAAATGCTCTGATGTGGAAGGAAAAAACACCTTTTTGAAATTTCAATATCTTGAATAAAAAATCAATCGGAGGATACCAGTTGAACATTCACTATAATTTAAAAATTATATAATATGAAACTAGATGTAAATAGTCATTGTTCCCAACATCTTCAACTGAGTTTTGGAATTCCTACATCTATAAAATTTTGTTGATTCTTCTCCGTCGTGTATTTACCGTATTTTCCTGCTTCTCGAAAGTTTCTCATCACTATTGAATTGAAACTCGTTGAAGCCTTCTTGAGGATAAACAATTGTCGTTCTTCTTCTGCAATCTTTTTTGTCAGAATTGAGTCGTTCTTTTATAATAATTTCAATATTCATTAGTAGGCATTCAATTCAATAATGAGAACATACACTATATCAAATATTTCAGTGGTGAACACAACGATGAAAACCCACCGTTGGGTACGATTTGCTTTTTCATAACTATTCGCTGAGAAATAAACCAAAACATCGAAAAACTCCCAATGGATGTCGAAATATTTACATTTTCACGAGTATTTTTCGAGTATTACAGAGTAGTTTTCGGTGGTGCGAGTATATTCATATCGTGACCAGTTTCCCCGCCTTTCGTTTAACAATTTTCGTGAGGGTGGCATAGTATTAGGCTGTTCATATTTCTATTTATCTATTTGATTGTATTTGATGCGATATTTCATATATCATTTTTAATGAAATCATTAAAAAAAATGAGCATTTTGAGAAATCTAAATTCATAAAGTAGTAGGTACACATCTCAAATCGAAGAAATATCGAGTAGCTACTTCTGTTGCGAACTCTACCTATGCACAGAGCAGCTGAATAGGAGATATCGTAAATCCTAATTTCATGCGGCATTCCATTCAACAGTCACAGTCTATGCGATGTTGCCAGGATTTCGGAGGACTTATCCACCGTAAGATCGTTTTGACGTATAATCGGAGGACCGATACACTGTAGAATGGAATTTGTATATACTCCAAAAGTATACGCCGCCGCGAGCGCCATCACTGGAAGAGTTGGATGAAGGCTGAACTAAAATATACAAAAATGGCAAAATTCACGATTTCAGTCCTCCATCTGAAAATTTTATGGTGGACTCAGGGTCATGTTTCCAATCGTTCAGCATGAAATGACTTAGGTCCTCCATATACGGTAGACCCATCGACCCCGGAGGACCTATAGTATGAAAATGCGCTGTTATCGGAGGACCTAAATATAGTGGGATATATATATATATATATATATATATATATATATCATCTTTTTTCATTCCTGCTGGGAAAAAACATCTGTATTGAAGAAAAACATTGAAATTGGATAACATATGCATGCATAATTCTGATAAAAATAATTATCATTGAGAACACCTTCAGTTGTAGAATAAATTTGAGATTTCCATAATGTGCGTTAATGTTTTTGCGCAGTGTATTTTATGTATATAACTCTTAATGTAAATAAGCTTTTCTTTGATTGATTTTGCTGTCCGCAAGGGACCGCGAGGTACCGAGTTTGAGCATAAATTTTATAGTCAATACTTTGGTTTTGTCACCATTTATATTTAAAGATTTCCTAACAACGGACAATCGTAGTCAGATATAAAAGGCGTTTCCTATCTTTATACTTCGTTATATTCGATTGCTGTCTCTGTGACCTCAATTTCTGTCAACATATCCCTCGTTACTCCTATGATACTAAAATTCCAACTTCTAGTTTTTGGAGAACCTATTCCTCATGAATACTAAATATAAATCAACCAAATTGCAATGGAAAATTATGGAGAATTCTTGCATCACGTTTTCAACTTCGATCTAACCTATTAGCTGCCATGATCCTCAATTGGGCATCTCGCATATGGGCACTGCTGGCGACACCATTTTTGTTTTAAGTTGGCAATTTTCACATATATTATGTGGGTGTGTACACCTGTTTCTCATGATTTTTTAAGGACTTAGGGCTTCATTATTATTTAGGTTGATATGAGAGCCGTTTCTCTCGGTGATCTCGTCGTTTTTGATGTGCTGACATCACAATTTTCAAACGACTTAAATTTTCATTCATAATACAAAAGCGGGTTACATGTAAGGTTCGATAGGTTGTCTTGCATGAGTATTTCAAAATTTTGATGCATTTTTATGTTTCAAGACATGACACAAGAAGAAGAAATAGATTCAAATGATCCTCAGAGAGGGTTCAGCTAAAACGTAGCCATAACGAAAAATTTAATCTCATTTTTTCATTGAGAGTGATATAATTTACATTTGTAAAATAACAACAACTTATTCTGAAATTAAATATCGAATTCAAAAATTTGGCAGTTAATGGCCTGATCTTAGATCTCCTCTTGCAAATCAAAGAAAATAATCTCAAATCAGGCCATTAAAATGCACCTCTCATGTGTGAGACTAATTTTTATATGTTCAACCAGAAATTAATACAAACTATTTGATAGAATATGGCAACCAGGATCGATTATTCATCTTCTTTATGGGAATTCTGTATCTTACACTAATAGTTACTGTCGAAAAAACTATCGTGATACGGAAGTTAGGTTTTGTGAACTTTTCACATTTATTGACAAAGTTTGAAACTTCCAGATAACGAACCGATTATTCATGGCGCCTCCAAATACAAATATGGAACTTATTTGAAAAAGAGAATGCTGGTTGTTTCCCAATCCGCAGTCAAATTTAAAAAAGATTGCTGTATCCGTGTGATTCACATTCGTGAATTGTGTACTTTTGTTAAACCTGTTTTATTTCTATTCAAACTCAATCTTGAGGCTTAGTTTATAATCACAAATCGAGCTGATAGATGCCTGATTGAGAGGAAAACAAATCAAATCATTCTCACACAAAGAACGAACCATGAAGATGCTTAATCAAGAACGCCAAAGATTTCAGTAACAATTTTTATACAGAAAGAAGCTCAAGTAATAGAGGGCAATTGATTTGAAAGGCCTATCCTACAGGTTGGTCAGATTTCGATGATTTAGTACAACATCGTCTTAATTAAAAGAGATAAAAAAGTAATATACATGTTATCTTATGTTCTCTTTTTTCGAGAAAAAAAAAACTGAGTATCGCTACGGTTTTGAAATTTGGCCAGTTTTTATAATTCGCTACAAGGTAATGTAACCATGCTCTCTAAATAAAAACATTTTTGGGGCCGTTTTTTCAGTACTTTTAACCATTCCATCAAAATTACAGTGCCGTTTCAAATTTGGAAAAAATTGAAAAAATATATTGTATTTTTCAAATGGAGACTTTTTAAGCGTGACCCTTCGGTATTCAGTGGACTGTCAACTAATAGAATGAACATTTCAAATATGAAAATTAAACCAAGAAAAGATAGAACCAAAACGATATATTGCCTCACCTTCTTTCCTCCTGGGTCGAACATACACTTTTGGAAAATCACCGACTGAATTCTTGATCAGATTTATAGCGAAAAACGACTCTCTCCCCTGAATATCAAAGAAATCAAAGAGGATTTTGATATTTATTCATAACTTCTTAACTGAAGCGGACGTAAAACTTTATATTTCACAATTGTAAGCTGTGAAATTGATTCAGAAAACATAAGTTCTACTCAAATTATTGTACAGACACTAGAGGAGTGGTTCTCGAAACTCTTAGTTTTTACTATGAAAAGAATTTGAAATTAGATTTTTTCAATCTTAAATCACAGTTTCCAATCATAATGGATATTTTTGAAGTTGCCGGAGAGAAATCAATTGAAACATATCATAGCACACTATGCTTTCCATTTGAAAGAAAATATTTTTTCTAATTTCTCTAAAGTTTTAAATGGCATTGAAATTTCGATAGTACCCTTGAAAAGTTTCTAAAAAACTGCCCTAAAGATTTTATTTCGAAAGAGTAAGTTATAGCCAATTATAATAATTGACCAAATTCCAAAATAACTCTGTAACGTGGAAGCTAGACACCGTAGCTACTTGCGGTATTCATGACATGACATGTTTTCTTTTTTTTTATGTCTCTTTAAATTTAGAAGACTGAATCATCGAAATCTGACCAACCTGTGTAATAAATCGAGTTGAGCCAAGGCTCAACGGTACTGAAACGAAGTCAACCAACATTTACCACTCCAGAAACCTTACAGCTGGAAACATTGTAACATACCTTCTGTGATATTCCAGTACCTTCGAACTTGTAAGCTCTTTACTATGAATCTAACTCTTGTGTTTTATTTAGGACCAATCAAGTAACACTAGAACCAGTAATTTTCTGAACATACTTCGTTCTTAAAAATGCAATATGCTCCGAAAAGAGTACCAAGTTTCAATGCAACAAAAAAAAAATGTCTTCTGTGATATGGCTTATGCATACGGAGTTTTTTTTTACTCAACTAGGAGTCAAATATCAATTTTGGAAATAGAGAATAATATCTTCATTTTAATAATTAATGAGAAAAATTGAAGGATGTCAAAATGCGTTTCACAAACGAAATAATACCTACCTACTTAAAATAGGCATGCGACAGCTTTTAATTCGAAGAGTATTTTGATATACAATCACAGAAATTAGCTTCAGAAGCAGATTTTGGTTTGTAATTTTGGACTTTTTCATTATTATACTATGTATTAACCATGATATCATGGCAGACGAAAAGCACCTAGCACAAAAGAGTATATCTCGTTCGAAAGAATACTAAATGGTGTGTTTTATGCAGAAAGAAAATAATAATAATAATTTTTTATAGACAAACGATATTATTATTTGGAAAATGACGTATTATTTTTATTTAAGAATCGTGATATTCATCTCCTTATCACAGCCAGAATAAGAATTTTTCTTATATTGTAGCAGATTTGATGTAAGATATGTGGTCCAATTCCGTGAGTCTACAATAACTGAAGTATTATTCATTTCATAGTAAAACCCGAAGCATTTTGATAAATCAGGAAGAATAATCGTCTACATTTTTTGTTGAAAATTTCATGTATGAGCCCTTTAGTCCTTTCAAAAGTAGACATTCTGTATAAACGAACGCGGAAAAAATGATTCTGCTGTGATGAAAACAATAAAATTTCAAATTCATTTTTTGTTAATTCAATCAATAAATGGTATATCATTGACTTATTTACATTGGCATTATCATTCAACTTAAAGAATCAACTTTGTCAGAGGGAACTGAATTTCAATTCTTTATAATCTTCGTTATGATCACTGAGTGTTTTCTCCTACACACATATCCTCATCATCGATAATTGACTTCCATAGAGAGATCGATCTTTATGTGTGACATAAATGCTCAATTGAAAAAAATCCATTCTGCGAGTATAATTCATTCACCTCTCGAACTGTTCAGGTCGAGCGAGACGGAAGCATAATGAAATCATGCAAAGCACAGTGAAGACAATTTTGCATACTGTGATGATAAATGGGTATTCACTCCACAGAGAACATTTACAGTTGATATTATATATTTTTTCAAACCATCCCATTCATGAAATGTCTGGTTCATTTTTTTGAACACTACGTTTCCTAATAATATCCCAGTATCGCTACAGTTCGATGACTTGTTTACATTCCGGATCAGAAAAAATTGAAGTTGAATATTAATGTTAAATGAAGGGTTCTCCCTAGGTACCAAAGTACACCTCAGAAGTTCAATTAGTTTTAGCGTTAGGGATTAGGTTTAAGGATTTGATTTATTATTGAAATCACCCGCCCTTCTCAGGCTCTGGAAATTAAGGACGAGTGAATATGTCTTCCAGTATATGGGCAACGCTTGGTTATAAAATGTCCAAGGTGGCGACAAATCGTGTCATCGAGATCATATTACCTAACCGGCTTACAGTATAAGAAAAGACATCCCGAGAAAATTTAATATAACCATCAAAAATTGTATTTGTGAAAAGCTTTTCATCAATTAACAATCAAAGTTGAAAGTGACGATGATCATTGGTCTTCATATCAGGACCAGAAATTTTTTATATGCCTCGCATCTAATTTTTTCTGTTTGTTATACTTGTTTTCAGATAAGAACTTCTCCTTGTTTACTTTAAAGTTTCAGTGTGTATATTGAGTTATATTACGCTCTTTTGTCAGTCCTTCTGACAGGAACATTGAGTATCTTTCATCTTTGATCGTTGCTATGTCCTCTCATTCTATGCATCATTTTCTTCCTCTATCTGTTTTAATTTTCAATTTATTTCTAATATGTTTATTGTTAATATACCATGGGACGCCAAGTGCTGTTCTGATAGCTCTGTAATTTCAAGTTCTCTTTTTATTATAACTGAAAAGAAAAATTACTTCGTTGAAGAATAGATTCGAGAAGCTGAAAACTTTTACCGACGTATTTGCCTTTTTTCGCTACAACTTATTTAACAACTCCAAAGATGATTCAATGAAGTATTGCAAAGATCTGAAGTTTGAAGATGATTCAACTATTAAATCAAATATTGACAGAATTGATTTGTTTAATGAAATGTAGACTTTGCCGCAATCAAAGGTATCTTGTATATACAGGCGGTGAAAGTGGGTCGACTTATAAACGGTCTCGATGTTGTGCCTCTTCAGTATTCTACCAATTCAATCTGTAACTTTATTTCCATATTTCCGAATACAACAATAGCACTGAAAATATTATTAACACTTGCGGTTTCAGTTGCATATGGTGAAAACTTTTTTCAAAATTAAAAGTCAGCAGAAATTATTAGAGATCACAATGCACCAGCAGAGACTGAAGGTGGATTTCATAAAACTGTGATTGTGCGATCAAAAAACCCTAAGTAAATTCGAACCAATCGAATCACATGAACATGAAATTTTATACATCCTGAATACACGTAATTTCATGAAAGATTTTGCGTATAAAAAGGCAAGCAGAGTGAATTTTTTTAGATGAATATTATTTAAGTATTCATATTATTTTACACTTTGGTAAACAAAAATAATAGCGTACGTAAATAAATGCTTTCTCTTCAATAGGTTTTTCTTTATTTTCTTCCACTATGATATCAATTAGCCCTTTTTTGACAAAACTCCTAAGCATTTATAGGGCGGCATAACAGCAATTGCTTAAACAGCTAGCGGCGGGCCTGACTATTTTTTTTTTCACGGCATTTAAAATGAATTGAAAATGACAAACGTTTTACAATTGATTGAATTCTAAGAAACAACAATACACCAAAATAAAATTAAGCTGCAATAAGAGGAATTGAAAATGAGCTACTTTCGGAAAATCCCCAGAGTGATTCTGATAATGTTATACTCGATGCTGCTATCCGATCTATCAAATAATTTATGTATTCGAATAAGGGAAACAGCATTCTCCATATGTCACATTCGAGTATATTCTCACCGTAATTCCAAAGTAGGCTGGAGCACTATCATGCATGAAATATGCTTTACTTCTTAATCGCAATGGAATGTCGTTTGAAAGAATTGGCAAGTGGTCCTGCAATGTAAGAAATTGTAAAAATATCATAATATATCTTTTCAGAACACAGAAAAACAAATTTTTTCTTTCCCAACTATGTTTGTTAATAAAGTTCATGAGGACATTTTTTGAAGAGATGATCAGGTCGATGAAAAAAAAACGAATGCCAATGGAATGTGATTTGGTAAAATCTTAGTGGTACCCAATTGCACCAATCAATTCGAATGATTATGAGGTACTATTTATATCTTGTTAATGACAGAAGAGGGTAGTGCTTCCACTCCGTATCGGCTCGATCTTGGTTTTTTCTCAAATCGGCAACCAGGACGGTTAACGGCGAAAGAGGGTAGTGAGTTCACGTGCGATATGTGTATTGGCCCATCACCCCCTTTCCGTTCTGAGACCGTCAACCATGCGCTGTGTACAAGGAGGTTTCATCTTTTCTGTTTATGTTGTCTTTAACTTACTTGGTACACAGCGCATGGTTGCCGTTCTTAGAAAGCGAAGAGAGCGATAGGCCAATCAACATCGCGCACGTGAACTCACTACCTTCTCTCGCTATTAACCGATCGGTTGCCGATCTTACAAAAAACCAAGATCAAGCCGATACGGAGTAAGAGCATTATCCTCTTCTGTCATTAACAAGATATAAATAGTACCTCCGAATCGAAACCGGCATCACTCTCAGAAATTCAGCGATCGAGTTACAATTTCAGACCAATAATACCCATTAGAAGTTTATAGAGAAATAATGATTCGATCAATTTCAACTTTTGCGTGAAGATATGAGCCAAGTAGACCTTCATTTATGATGTTTTCGAATATGAATGACTTCCGCTTCCACTGGAAATGGTATCAACTTTCTTATTTCAAATGAAACATCCTGTATATTATGACTTTCTCTGATAGATCTTTGAATTCCACATTCATTTTATGTATTATTCCAAATGGCCACCTGGAGACGATTTCGATTAAGGCTTAGTTCAGATGATCGCGCGATTACGCGCGATTCCCAAACGCGTAACTAGAGATACTGAGTAGTCACATAGAAATATTCATATGGTCGCGCGTGATCGCGCGTATATTGACAATCACGCGCGATGGACTTTGCTCTGTCGCCATTATCTTGTTTAGCGCCACGTCGCGCGTATTCGCGCTTATTGAAGTACAACTGTCAGGCATAGACGTGTTCAGATGATTCGCGCGATTAGACGTACAAAGTTGAAATATTGACAGAGACTTCAATGACTTTTTCTGTGCTCGGAATGAAAAAACCGCCACAGCACATTGTGAACGATAGAAGAAGAAGATGACAGTAGTCGCGGGCTGTCGCGCCCATCTGAATACATCAACGCGCTTTAACGAGCTACAAACGTGCGGTGTCGCGCGATCATGTGAACTTAGCCTAATTCCATGTTTTTTGAAAAACATTGCATATTGAGGCTTGTAGTACACTGATAACTCAATGAAAGCGCAACGCACAATCTCAGATCTGTTTTTTGATATGGGTTACCGAAAAGATATTCGACGTCAATCTGTAGAAAAAATAACGCTTTGATATACTGGGGGATAAAATGAGAGTGTCAAAGTTGGAATTAAAAAAAATCGATTTCTTCGAATGGAAACCATATTTTTTTCACTCGCATATCAACTTTGGAGGTACAAATAAGTGGAGGCATAATAAGACGTGTGGTCAAGTCTCATTGATAACAAAGCTTGAGATGAAGAAAATATAATATATGAAATATTACACAATTTGTTGCAAATGTTGCAAATTGAAAAGAATCATTAATAACAGATAAGTAGAATAGGCCCATCGGAGAAATTACATTAAAACAATTGGTCAAGTTCAGTTCCTCTCTCATAATGAATACCACTCTTCGACATTTTTTACTCGTTATATCTCAAAAACGGTAGCCTTCAAGAAAAAACATGCACAAACTTTTTGAAGATAATTATCTGATCTACAATTTTCGCAAACCAATGGTTTTCAATTTTGGTTTTGGTCTCAGAAATTAGAAATAGAAAATGACGAATGAAATATTGTGAAGAAATTTAATTTTAAAATCGTTGATAAGAAATACAAAAACACGAGCAAAAACAGAAAAGAATGTGCAGATTCTAATCTCCACAAAGTGGGAGCAATTTCCTGAAATTAGACTGATGGCTAATATTTCATTCGTTATGGTGACAACTTATTTCTTCACGATCTCAGTCTTATCAGCCCCCTGCCATCAAACAACTTATCAGGAAGGACTTCAAGAACCGAACCTATTATTTTTGTGCCTACAACTTATCTCCCGCTAGCATCGTAAAACCGGTGGTTGCGGGATGATTTATTATCCGATAGCTGTTTTGGTTCGAAGCAATGATAGATCACCTACACGAAGTTTGATCCACAATATTTATTAGTTTTTTTATTTTCCGCAGGGAGATCGAAAACATGAAAGCTATCTGGAACTTTTCATCACGAAATGAAATTGGATTTCAGAGAGATAATGACGAATCTCTCGATATTCATGTGTTTTTCAGAAAAACAAAGAAAATAGTTGCAATTAATTGAAACTGGGTCATCATCTGAGTCCGTTTCCAGTGCATTGTTGAGGCCACGATAGAGACAACGAAAAATTGTTCAAGCTTTCTTTACTCTGACCGCCACTTCTTTACTAAAAAAAAATGTGTGATGAACAATGTTGAGATTTCATTAAAAAATTAATTTGATGAATTGTATAGGTTTCCAAAGCAGATGCAGGACGTTTTGCGGAGTCTGAATCAGTATTCGGAAAATGTCCTTTTTTTCCAGATCTTGCAAAACGCAAGATATACATTACTGTATATCCAAATTTTATATAATCCCCCCCGAAACATCTGAACCTATCACATTATAGTAGGAGTGCTAGTGAACCCTTGGAGTAACTGTATGTATGAAAAGATAAAAATTCCATACCTGGTACGCCTCACCCTTGCACGATTCCAATCCTTATATTTTCGAAAATATGGTTGAAATCAATAAAAAACTTCTTGCTGCAAGCTCAAGATTTTCATACGATTTCGTTCATTCAGTTAAAAGTGATAGAAAAAAACTAATCAACATGTCATGTTCTCTTCTTTCGTCTGATTCTTCTTCTTCTTTCAGTTGGTAATGTATACCTGTTTAATCACTTTAAGTCCTCATTCTGGGACTTCCTGAGATATGGAGGATCAGTCATCTTTTTGGTTGTCTACCGATGAGTCTTATTCTGATCGGTTTATTGTCCCTTGCTTTTTACGGAAGTCTGTTATCTTAAGGTGCGTACAGACATGCTCCGAATATCGTACCGAAACGCGTCGCGTAAACAAGTGTGGACGAAGGGGTGCAACCGCGTATCGCACCTCACCGCGATCACGGTGTAACATAATGGCGTTCCGTCCGTTGTCGTTAAAGGACTATCGCATTAAAGGAAACACCAAGGCACTGTGATTTCATGTCTCTATTAGCTTTCCAATCGCTCTAGTCTATTAAGGATTCTACTGAATTACTGATGAAACGACAAAATGTACAGTGCGATGTTCGGAACGGTGTTATTTTCTCAATGCACCCTGCAACATTGTCGCGAACTTTTGTTAATCGCGTCGGTGTACGCGACGCGGTACGCGGATGTATTCGAAGCATGTCTGTACCCACCTTTATAGACGTGATACGTGTGCAATGCATTTTCTCCGGAATTGTATTATTGTCCACCTAACCACGTCCGGTGTGTCACAGATCTCTCGTATCCAATCTCTTTTTTCGAGAAACATAAATATCTGCATACCGCAGGTTGGTAAGGTGTCCAGTTTTCGTGCTACAGGGTGATTTTTTGAATTTTTTGAAGTTTCATGATTCGCCATAGTTTCCTCACTATTCTGACAACGCTCTAGAAATGAAAAGATCTTCAGGGCAGCTTTTTCACTACTTTTTACCGGTGATAGCAAGAGTTCAATGACAAATTAGTGCTTAATTTTCAGCAGGGGCCTTTCTTTATTATTTAAATGAAATTTCAAATTTTTTTTTGGTTCGGAGACTAGGAGAGAAAACAATAAGAAAACTTTCACAAAAATGCAAAGACCTTCCATAGAATATTCCAACAGTATACCTCCGTTAGTTAATGTATCAAAAATTCCGAAAAAAATATAGAACTTAATAATAATTCACATTTATGAAGTTGTCAAATCGATTTAGAAAACATCAGTAACAGCAGAGCTGTGCCAGAGCACTCGAAGTTTTTTTGTGACCCCGAGCACTGTGCTCCCAAGCCCTTTTAAAAAGCAGTGCTTAGTGCTTAGTAATTGAGGCATTTCATCGTAAAGCTTAGTGCTCCCGAGCACTATTGCGTATTACTAAGCACTAAGCCCTTGTCTTATCTTGTCATCACACGAATATATGCGATCGAAGCCGACGTCTTGAAACATAGGACCTACTTTTGATGTTTAGTCGAGTGATAAACATCTCACGTTTTTGTGTTACGTTAGTACGCAGTTGCGAAGATCTGGAAGTTCATTGAACGTGCTTTTTTGTGAAGAATCAGTCTTTAATAAACTAGGGACAATGACTAACTTTTGACTCGAGAGTAATAGAATGGTCAAACCTTTTACATGATATTCCAGTCCTTATCAAGTTTTCACTGAGATGAGAGTTTGAGCTTTGCTTATGAGAACTTGATAAGAAAATACAAATTTTCGACCAAATAGTGGTTTCATATATGTGAAAGAAGAGTTAACAACTAGATAACAATTTTTTCGAGATAATAAACCATTAAACCCATATTAATAATAATAATAGTTTATTCATTCATGTTAATACATAAATTCTTACACACGTCAACTTAAGAATAAAGACAATTGAAATCAAAATACATTCATTACTAAGTGGAAAAATCATAGAAAAATATTCTTCCAAAGAATAAAAACATTCCTTCAGCAAGAAATTTTTCAAACAGAGTTTAAATGATTTCAATGATAGCATCTTCGCCGTGGGTGCCCGCTTGTTGAAGAGCTTGGGTCCATAATAAGAAACACCGCACTTAACCCTATTTATTCTGTGGAAATCAGTACACAAATAATTCTTCTGTCTAGTATTATGATCATGAATCTCATAATTAGTCCTATCCTCATCAATATGTGCTTTTACATACATTAGGCAATGAAAGATGAATACACAAGATATTAGATTCGATTGCTCCTAGAGAAGGCATGTTCAATGATCCCATCAACCTCATATGGAAAAATCTTTTTTCTAAGGTTTTAACGTAATTGAGAGTTGTTCTTTGAGAATCCATACTTTGAATTGTTTTGAACTGTTCTGAAGGCTCAAACTCAACTCTTCATATTTATGTTATCATTTTTGTACTTATTTACATGATCAGCCTAGTTGAACTCATCACCGAAGAATTCCAACCAACTTCAACCTTACTTCCATCACTGAAAATAATACCGAGATTATCTAGTTATGAGAATTTTTCCATGTCTATGAAAAATTCAAAGTCCATCATCTCTTATTAGGAGCGATAAAATCATATATCTGCGACTACTTGTCGGAGTGATATATCCTCTAGAATGCGAAAAAATTGTTATCTAGCTGTTTTTATCTTTTGACATATATGTCTATTATGAACTGTATTCGAAATCAGAGATTTTTAATCTTTAATTACAGTTTCCACGGAAGTTAAGACAGCCTGCTTGAATTATATTAAACGAAAAGTGTTTTTTAGAAATTTTTGATAATTATGATAAAATCGAAAGTATATCATAATATATGTTACTGGAGAAGCCTAACTAAAGTATATTGGAAAATATCATAGCACACTCCGGTTTCCATTTGAAAAAAAAAATTCTATTTCCCTAAGATTCACTCTCAGATTCACTTCTTCACAATATGACAACAAAAGCGAAAAATAATCATAGGTAGCCTTTTCATTCGTGAATTTGTCTGTTCCTCAATGTTTCCTCGCACTTGAAAAAACGCTACAACGATACAATGGAACATTGTTACGAATTAAACTAATCTTACCGAACCAAAAAAGTCTTAATGATCTCATTTGCGGTGAAGTCTTTATGTAGAAAGAGGTATAAATATACATGAATAAAATATGGGGTGCATCAGAGTGGTTTAGAGGAGCTGTAGGAAATAATGAAAATGTTTGCTTATCATAATTTCATGGTTGAATTCCTCACACAGAATTCCATATAAGTGTTTGATTGAGCATCGTTGTTTGTGAATCAACTTTTATTGGCTCTTGTGAAACAAGAACAGCGAATTGAAAATTGAGTTAATTCAACAATTAACTCGAACAATGAGTAGAGGTCGAGTGTGTAATTACAATGAAAGAACATATTTGTGGCTAAACTTTCTCACTACCAGAACTTTCGTGAGTCAGAACTTCCCAATCTACTTACTGGAATGTCCTTGAAGGCCTCCGGGTCCAACTCTTCGAAGGGATTCCCGCTGAGTTTCAACACGTGTAGTTTACCAAGTTTCATAAACATTCTAGGCACTAGTTCCACTAATAAATTAAACCTTAATGATAATATCCGTAACTCCGTTAAATGCTTAAACACACCACTCTGCAGATTCGATATCCGATTGTGGTCCAGATTCAGCTCAACTAGATTCAACAGACCCCGAAAATTGTGGTCAAACACTGAGGTAAGGTTGTTGAATGCGAAATCTAGAATTTTGATCGTAGGTACACCCCAGAATGAATGCATACCGAGTTGTTTCAATTGCGATCTCCTCACTATTAATTCTTCCAGATGTTTCAGGTGTTGGAATATAGGGCCGATGGTGATAATGTTTGAAGTTTCTTCAGGAGCATCTATCTCGAGAATTTCTACGTTGAGATCCAGTTCCTTTGTTGGTAGTTGAACCATTCCTCCTTTGAGGCAGGATATTTTGTGTTTTCCCCTTTGATCTCTTTCACAAGTACAGTGGGATGGACACGAGGCGCAAGTTATTGTGCAGATCCAAAGAAAAATCAGCCATGTGGATGCATGTTGCCAACTTATTAGCATCCTGAAAAAAAACAAGTATGAGTTATGTGATGTAAACGAGCTCAAGATGCGAATTCTTCAATTCAGTGTGCTGCTCGTGACTGATGTTCGGATATGAAATTTTCAAAATTCGCGCCTACAGTAGTATCTTCAGACGATATACCTGTCGAAATTTTTTCGAGATTATGCTAAAAAAAATTCGTGATTAATTGGCAATAACGGAAAAACTGTGTCCAATTGGTCTTGTCGGTCAATCCATACCCATAAGAATCATAATTTCAAGCAGAATTGGTTCATATTGACCACTAGAATACATTAATATCGAAAGATACTTTACATATCATATCTAATATATGTATACATAACGTTATGACTCACTTGCTCAGCTAACGGTTTATCACAGTGTGGGACAAATTGGGCACTTTCAAAGGAAAAGTCCTATACCTATCTAAAGTAAACTAGATAGACGAAAAGTGATGGCGGTGACTGCAGGTGATGTTTTATGATGGACACCATGGTGAAAACTAGGGTTGATATAGAATTCCCCCATCTTATAAAACCCATTGGTTATTTTAGGATTTTTCTGATTGATAAAATCCACCATCATTGTTTTTTTTTATTTTTTTCAAAAATTTCAAATTTCCGGTCGAACGAACGTAATATACATCTATACATTGTTCTATCATGGTTTTTTGAATGATATGATTAAAAGGAATATTATTCACTGTAGTAATTGAGGTGTTTTTCATTTTTGCTGAAAAAACGGGCATTTTTGTACACGGAAAGTTTGAAATTAACAAGATAAAAATCTACTGACAAACCAGAGGAAAACAGCTGAAATTCGAACTAACCGTACCTTCCAGAAACAAACTTTAGCTTTGTTTTTAAACTAGAATGACGGACAACTTCTAGTTTTTGTTTTTGTAATCTAGGACCAAGAAACAGTGAGTGAAATTTTTTTTTTCCCAGTTTCGACACAGTTCTTTAAGTTCTACGTAATTACCCAAACTATATAGGTATCAAATCTGAAGAAAAAACTGAATTGCCAAAAAAAAACATTCTTCGATTCTATGAAAAGTTCTAGTAGCACTTATTTACGAACAATTCAATAGTGTGAGTTATTTTTCTTGTTTAAAATAATACATTCACAGGTTTTCCTAGAAAATGAAATATTTCGAATACGACAAACTGTACATTTCTGCATATTTGCTTCGGCAAAATATCCAGTGTGTCATATGTTTAGAATGGTAATTTCGAGGTCTATTGAAATATGCAAAAATATACAGATTCTCCAATGAAAAAATACTTACACTTTTGTATTCTACAGGGAAAACTAGTATATTTTGGCATATTTCAATCGAGCTGTGAATAAACAACCAAAAATATTGCACATATTTTGCTGGAATCATTGAAATGCAGAAAAAGGAAACCTCCTCGGTACATAACGCATGGTGACCGATCTTAAACAAAACCAAGATCCAGCCGATAAGGAGTGGGAGCGATGTGCATTGGCCCATCGATGTTGATTGCAACATCGCGCACCTTAACTCGCGTCCTTCTCCCGCCATTAACCGGGGTATAAATATCACCTCCGCATTGAACTCGGAATCACTGGTGGAAAGTCAGCGGAAGAATTACAATCTTTGGCCCTGTGAACATGCCTACCGCAGATGTAGGAGAAACTTTAGGTGAAATAATTCATAAAAGACCACGGCCAATAAGCCTAGACGACTCTCGCAATGTAATTATATCCGCTTGTGAAAGTCTGAAACTACTTGTACATTTTTCGGAATTGGTGATGTTATAAGAAAGCGAAACAATGTATTACGAATGAACCCAATTAACGAAGCGACGTCTGTTGAACAAAATCTCTCAGTACCATTT
Organism: Hippodamia convergens; assembly: GCA_038502775.1. Classification (NCBI taxonomy): domain Eukaryota; kingdom Metazoa; phylum Arthropoda; class Insecta; order Coleoptera; family Coccinellidae; genus Hippodamia; species Hippodamia convergens. The sequence goes on from CM076610.1 coordinate 27,255,155, forward strand.
GATAATGCTTTGTAGCAACAGGTATCACTTGCAGCTGTGATACGGAAATTTTATATCAATAGATAGTTCGAGTTCCGTGTTAGGTTCTTGAAAATTGGAATAGGTATTTATTTCAAATAAAATATATTGGATTAAAAAAATTATTTACATCTCGTATATTTGTGAAAATTTTAAAATTTTTTTTATTCTAAAGCTATGAACTATAAAGCGATTTCATTTTGAGTGAAAAATCTAGTCGTTTAGTGGTAACACTGGTTATAAAACGAGCGTTCAAGAAAATTCGTCGTCAAGAAGGTATGCTATGGAATTTTGAAGGTTTCATTTTCTGAAGTAGGTTCAGATACGGGATAATGACGTTCAAAATTCCATAGCCTACTTGACGACGAAATTTGAACTTAATAAAACTTCGATGAAAGTTGCAGATCAGTAATTTATTTCTTTTAATAATCTTTCCAAAAACCACCAACATACAACTTCTATGTGATGTACTGGGTAATTCCCGGCGCTATGCGATGTTGCGGACATCAAGCATTCTCCAGTAAGTAGTGGTGGCCGTTTTTTAGATCAACATGGTGAAGCCGCACTTCCACAATCTGAATTCCTCACAACTTGCCGGAGACCGAAATTGGTTAGCTGGGCTGAATGAGACCTCATCGATAAATCGTCAGATTTATGAATTTTATCTTCAACACCCTTTATCTCGAATACGGATGACTTCAAGAAAATTTTTCACTGAGCAAACCCGACTTTTTTTTCAGTTTTTTACTTATCCTAGAATCTTTCCTTTCATCTCATATATATAATATCCATCTTTTTAACGCGAGTTATTTACGAGGTGGTCACATTTCGATGATTCAGTACTACATCTCTCAAATTCAAAGAGATAGAAAAAAAATGATATATATGTAATCTGCCTAATTATTATGATTGGCTTTATTTGCCGTCGTATTGCAACTACTCTCTCCAAATAAAAACATCTTCAGGGCAGTTTTTTAGTACTTTTTACCGGTTCCATCGAAATTTCAGTTCCGGTTCAAATATCCCAGAGGATATAGTCGTAAATGCTTATATTATTCTATTTGATAGTATTGTCTCTATTTTAAATAGTGGTAAGCTCTCTTTTTTGAAAATCTGAGTATGTGTTTATGTTCATTTTGTAGATAGGTAAAAGTGTAAGAATAGCTATAGCTAAACTTTCGCCTAATAAAGACGGTTATTATTATTATTATTATTATATAATAGTGTGCTATAGTATTTTTCAATAGACTTCCTTTAGATTATTTCAAAAATATATACAGGGTGAGTCGGGAGGAACGGACCAAACTTCAGGTGTGTATTCTAGAGCTCGAAATAATTTAAAAAAACTCATATGTTGTTATCCGATTTTCATTTGTTGTCAAACTACAGCGTCATTATAAAAATGAACATTTTCTATATTAAAATAGTTTCATTTATAGCATTATTTTAATGAATGCATGAAAATCCCGCCATTAACCTCGAAACACATTCGTCTGCGAAGGGCTCTCGATGCTTTTCTGATTGATTCGTGATTTTCTTCAAAAAGAAATGCGGTATTTCTAATACGTCGAATTAGAGCATCCCGAGTGTCAACTTTAACTTTGTATACCTCGTTCTTGAAGCAGCCCCACAAACAATAGTTCAATGGTGTGAGGTTTGGAGATCTTGGAGGCCAACTAATACGACCACAGCGACCAATCCATAGTCCGAGAAACTCTTGATCTTACTATTGGTTGACCCTATTTAAATATTCTAATTACCCTATAGTTTGAAAACAAATGAGAATCGGATAATAACATATGAGTTTTTTGGAATTATTTCGACCTGCAGAATACACACCTGAAGTTTGGTCCGTTCCTCCCGACTCACCCTGTATATATCGATGTACTTCCGAATTCATCAATATCGAAAATTCCGGAAAAACACTTTTCGGTCAACATAATTCACGCAGGCTCTCATTAACTTAGAAATCGTAGAAACTAGATTTAAGACCAAAAATCTCTATTTTCACGCACTGTTCATAGTAGAAAACAATAATTTAGAGAAACACTCCTCGAGTCTGTATAATAATATTTTTGATTACTACTAACTAATCTTTTCTAAATCAATTTGACGCTTTACAATTTTGGGATATCAAGTTCCATGTCTTCCTCAGTCAAAGTCATGAATAAATGAGTCATAATCAAAACTTTTTATTTTGTTGTTCAAAAGAAGATTTTTTCGAAATTTTCGATAGGTATAAACTGAGAAGTATGTCATGATACATTTTTGAAATTGCCAAGAAGAGTCTATTGAAATATATGATTGATTGCACACTACGGTTCCCATTTGAAAAAAAATTATTTTTTAAATTTCTCTGATGTTTTCAGAAGCGCTGAGATTCGTATAGCAATGGTAAAATATACTAACAAAACTACCCTAAGGATGTTTTCATTTCGAGGGCGTTGTCACAATACTGCAGAAGTTAGAGCAAATTATAATAATTGTCCTAATTTCAAAATCACGGAAACTAGACACCGTAGCGACTTGCGGTATTCAGATGTTTATGTTTCTCGAAAAAAGAGAACATGACATGTGGATTAGTTGTTCTTATGTCTTTATATTTAGGAAATGTACTAAATCCTCGAAATCTGACCACCCTGTACATTCCAAATACAGCAAAACAAGTCGATGAAGTACCTACCATTCGTTACAACCCACTGATGATTGATTTCAATGATCGCTATCCTGCACAATCAGCGCGAAGATACTATCGGAATTGTCCATTAATTTTCCCATCAAAATGAAAGAGCTCATCATCGTTAACAACTCCCATCACGCTGCGGCTCATAACCGAGAACGGGAAAATTTTCAACCTCACGTCCTTTAAATCATGGTCGGCTCAGTTCCCCGCCACCCCTTCATTTCACCGAGTAAGGAAAAAACGAAATACATTTTTCCAGATTTGTTGACCGCGGTGGCCGCCAGGGGCGAGGTGCGGAAAATTCGTCGCATAAATCACGCTCGAACGTTCTCCTTTTTCGGTTCATATTTTGTGACTCATAAAATCCAAAGAGCTTTCTCTGGTCAGATCAACGGGTCAGAATGGGGGCGCAGGTCCATGAAACCGAAACAAGTTGCGTGCGCTAACGGGGTTTTGAATGCGATTTTTTTTCTAGACCACAGCTCGACAGCTGGGACATAGCGCAGGGATATGTGGTCAACACTGCTGTGTCCCGCTGAAATATTAGTGAATCTTCATCAAGAATGGAGGTATTATGGAGATGACTTCGCCATTCAGTATTTCAATGAAAGCTTATCCGCCATATTCGTATTTTTTTTAATTAATTATGTTTTTTCAATTTTGCTCAATTTTTTTCCACATAACACATCAGTTGCAGTGGCGGTGCGGACTTTTGAGCAGCTTCATGTGTTATCCGAGCTTTTGCTGCATTGTATCATTAATTGGTGCAACTTAATTATCATTATGGTGCGAATGTTGATAAATGTGCCTGTATTAATTTTTCGATTGCAATAAATGATCGAAAGCTGGTCATTCATTTTTCGGAACCGAAGATAATTTAAAATTAGCCTTAAACTGATAAGTACATTTCCGCTATTCGTATTGAAATGTTCAATTTCAGGAGAAAAAAAAAGAAAAAAACCAAAAATTCTTCGACTTCACGGAGGCCACACCTACCTAATACATTTTTGAAACATTTATCAATTGAAATAGTAATCATTTCTATAAATACCATCTTATATAAATAGGCTCACAGAAAAAACCAGATGAGGCCAGAATTTATTTTGGGAGGTTTTCATGTAGGGGTCATTTCTATATCACGAAGAAATGAGAAAAATATCGAGTTTTCATGAAAAAGCCGGTAATTAACCCGGTTTTTTCAAGCTTTCACGGTCGACGCTGGGTTTACTATGAGAGATAGGGCAACATGGTCAGGGAAAATTTTGTAGTGCTCCAAAAGTTCTTTAAAAAAATCCGTGACGGCATATGTCTAACTGCTGAGGACAACTCACGTTAACTATTTTGAACATTTTTAGTTTAATTCAAAATGATGTTCACTTTGAAGAGGGCTTTCGAATGGCATGGAATGAATTCATATAAAAATGAATGTGATTGTCATCTGCGCTATTTATTCCTGATGAGAAATGCTTTTTACAGTAGAGTTACCGCAGGTTTAACGAATGCGAATTTGAGCAAAAAATTATTGAATCTAGGCGAGATAGCTTTGTCACGTAATCGCTTGCCTGTCTCTTCTTCGATATCAGGTTATGAATTTGGGATTACGGACCTATCAGTACCGTTTCAAATTGAAATATAACGCGATGGTCGCCGCGGGTTTGAGCTAGTTATTTATAATGCTTTCTACTAAATTCCCGATAATATTCACTAGAGACTGACATGATTCGATAATCTAAACTTTTCAGTCATGGTTTGTGACAGAGTGGTTCATGAAGATCTGAAAAACTGAAAGAAATGGTAAAATAAGATCCTTTAAATGGTATAGGTATCGAATACAAAAATATCACGAAAAATAATGGTAACAAGAAAAAAAAAAATAAAGGTAACGATGCTATGAGCACACACGGAAATAGAAATTCTTGTGTGGGACGCACAACTAAGAGAATTTTTAGGTGACTGCCCTCGAAGTGAGAGGTGGGTTCGAACAATTTGATACATTCAGTGGGAAAAATTTTGAGGCGTTTTTAAATATGTTTTAGTTAAACTCAATTTTTTTCATCAATTACAAAATTACAATTCAACCTGCCTTTACTTGGGAGAGAATCAGAAAACCTCGCTGCAAGAATAAGTATTTTGTGAATTTGTTCTAACTTCTTCTCCACTTAAGTAAGATATTGGAAATGGATATGAACAAGGAATTCTCAAGTTACTAGTTGAATGAAGAAATTTTGATATTTTATGGGATTCCCTCACTACTGACACGGAGGCGAAAAAAATAGTTATTTATTTCGATTAAAAATTATTTAGCATCAAAAAAAGTTTAAAAATCCGAAACAGGAACTGCACGATAAATAAACTGCTCGTCACTCGAAACGTTAATAGTGAAATTTGGAATTAACTTTCGCTTCTCATAATTTCTAAAATACTGAACGCATTTTAAATTGCAGTCCAGATTCTGAAAGCTCTTTTCATCGACTATCGAATAATTTCTTACAGCTCCTTCAAGATTGATCAGGATCAAAGATACAGGGTGAAATAAAATCTTGTGCATGTTTAACAAAAATTCTCCACCCCGCCATTTTTTCCGAAGACCACGTTGCTCTTAATTCATGCGGTCATTTTATAAATAGCAACCATACCTCGGGACGTTTTTGAGTTTTTGCCAATAACTACAGGGGTTTCGGAAAAAAATATTTTGTTTACATTTTTGTTTTGAACTAACTAATTTTGGAAAGTTTCACAAATGGAGGCTTTAAGGCATTTCAGGGAAGCCTTTTAGCAGTGCTTCGTGTTGTTTCAGGTAGGTATACCAGAAGGTATGTATACCTTACCCAAAAACCATAAAAAATTTATTACTTCCGAACAATCTATGATAAAAGTTTGAACCTTAGTGAACGGTTTTTTTTTTAAAACTGTAAGTTCAAAAGTAATAAATTATTGATTGTTTTTGGGTAACTTGGTATTCATACCTCCTTCAATACGAAGCACTACTAAAAGGCTTCTTTGAAATGCTTTAAAGCCTCCATTTGTGAAACTTTCCAAAATTAGTTAGTTCAAAACAAAAATGAAAAACAAAATATTTTTTTCCGAAACCCCTGTAGTTATTGGCAAAACTCAAAAACGTCCCGAGGTATGGTTGCTATTTAAAAATGACCGCACGAAATAAGAGCAGCGTGGTCTTCGGACAAAATGGCGGGGTGGAGAAGTTTTGTTAAACATGAACAAAATTTTGTTTCACCCTGTATCTTTGATCCTGATCAATCTTGAAAGAGCTGTAGGAAATGATTCGATAGTCGATGAAAAGAGCTTTTTAAATCTGGGCTGCAATTTGAAATGCGTTTTATATTTTAGAAATTATGAGAAGTGAAAGTTGATGCCAAATTTCACTATCAACGTTTCGAGTGACGAGCAGTTTATAAAAAAAAATATATCATATTCCTGTTATTTGTAGAATCATTTCTGACAGTCCGATATGAGAATGAATAATGAATCTTGATTGAATATTCGAACTCATTCAATTCACTTATAATGGGTCAAAAATACACAGTTGAGTTACTTTACTCAACAACGATTTGCTTTAGGTAAGCCTAATTCGAAGCTCAGTCACTCGGTACTCTCTTCTCTGTAAGTAAACTACATCTGGCAATAACCAACTATTTGTGGCTTTCTAGGCCACATAAAACTGTTGGTATGAAAAATTCATAGCCTCAAATGAATAGGCGATCGTGAACAAGGAGAAAATCCAGAAATCATTAAAGACGATTCCGTCGTATTATACTGCTATATATGGCAGTCAGCCCCTCACGATAGTGGACACTTTGTTTTTTAACAACTCATTCACGACATTAGCGTTACCGCATTACCCATCATTGTTTGGTTTAGATGCGGCTTCGGTGAAATTTCAGAAATGATTTTTGTAGAATGAACAGCCATTTGATAAGCATTGTTCAGATGATGCCGACAATCTTCGTGAAAGCATAGTCTGAACTGCAGATGCTATTCCAGGCATTTTTTCAGGCGGTCGAGTCCATAAATATGCAGATCTATATTAATAAGACAAAATATATGATTAAGCCCGTAAAAAATGCAAGGTTAATCGAGCAGGTGATGTCCACAAAATATACTGCTCCACATGAGATAGGGATATCGTATTCAATCAGTTTGAGAAGTATGTATGCTTCGAGAAAATCGCTGTAAAATCGTTTAATACTCAATAACAACTTGAATGGATCCAGTAAAAAACAGTATGAGACATTTCGTCGATCTGGTCGCCTTTTCAATTGCGCTAGACCGCACCTTGCAGCCATAGTTGAGAATGCGCGCTAGGAGCTTTATATTCCGCTATTACAAATACCTCCGCACTCACCAGATTTGAATTGCATAGAATTTGCATGGGATATGCTCCAAAGAAGATTAGATAATCATCAACCTACCTCATAATCCTTAAATGATCAGAGAAAGCTTGTGCCTCGTTCATGGAACCAAATTCCACAAGAAATGTTCAACAACCTCGTGTGTAGTATGTAAAGAAGATATCAAGCTGTAATTTATGCCCGTGGAGGCCATACATTGTATGGATAATCTTAAAATGCTTGAATATCCCAACTCATGTGGGACAGTTTATCTGGAGACAGACCTATAGAGCAGTAAAGATCTGGTAAAAGAACTGAGGTCACAGTTCAATAAGACATCTGTCATATTGGGATGTCGGAAGGATATTGTTTGGAACAAGGGGTGGAAATACCAAGTATTGAATCACTTATCAGCATTTCAGTATTTTGAAAATTGTTCATTTCTCTTCTTCCACATAAAATTCAATGAAATCCTGAATTTTTCTTCCATTTAATGTGTCTTGTTTCGTTCAAAACCTTCCCGAGAGAACATAAAAAATAAGTTATAAAGTCAATGTAGAGTTAACTTTCATCAAAATTGAGATTTTCAGAATGTGCGTTAGTTTTTTGGGTAGTGTATATATTTATATACACTGCCCATTCATTTGTATGGCACGGTTTTGGCATGTGTTAAAAAATAGTAAGATGAATTTCTCATCGCATCAATTGAAAAATGTACAATATCCGCATTTTCAGAAGAAGCTACGAATTCTCTAACCTGAATTTTGGCCATTTCGTTCACATATAATAATTAATTTTCAGGAAGAAACGATCAAATTACTATAAGTTATGAGTTAGACAAAAACTAATGTCACTAACATTAAGGTAGATTTTTGAGTCGGGCGTCAGTGATGCGGCGTCTGTCAACTACGAAAACAGATTGAGACTAATTAACGTTGCGAATCCCGAAAGTGACCAATATGAAAACAACAATACAAAAGAAAGCAATCGAGGTGTCCTGTCCCAATGTTTCTCAGCTTGAAATTTCTGGAAATCCACTGAAATTGATAAGAATTATTATATGCAGCATTCACGTCTATGAAAAGTAAGATCGAACATTGATCTGATATAATTTGTGATATCAAATAAAATCATCGGATTTTCGAATATCAAAAAGTATTAAATAAAAGGCCAATATGATATTTATAATTATCTGAATGAAATTCCTACAGAAATCATTCAATTCAGAGTTGTTTCGACTCATTTGTACTTCGATAAATCTCATCCAAGTACGACCCGCTGTACTTGAAAGCTTGAACGTCATCCGCCACCAGGATTGGCAACACACGGTCCGTGGCGCTCTTATCTTCGCGTAGTTTATTTATACACTATACAAACAGGGACCCCAACAGAAATAAGTTTATATAATTGGCTAACACACTCGATAATGAGGAGAAGAAAACAGTTATAAATTAAAAACTGAAAAAGTTGTAGTTGCACATGAGTTCCTGCTATAATAACAATGATATAAACTCAAACCGAGGAATTCACCCATAAATATAACATATCTAAGAAGTAACCTTCCTCTTGAAAAACCTGTAATGACAGATGGAAAATATCGATATTCTTGATGTGATCGTTATAAAATTTAATTCCTCTAAGAAATACTGAGTTATAATAAAGTGAAGTTCGTGCTTGTAGAACAAATAAAAGCTCTCTCCAACGATCACCTACAAAATGAACATGAATTGGTTTTTTCCGAGGTTTTTTCCTATAAACGGGATATCAAAATGATTGTTGACTATAATGTATAAAAACATCCCATCGAAAACAATCCCTCTCTGCTCCAAACTTATCATTTTGACCAATTTTAATCTTGATTGATTTGGACATACTGCATGACGAACACCAGCCTCTGAACCTTCTCCATTCTGTCAATGTATTCATAATAAAAAGGATTCCATACTGGCGTTGCATATTCTACGTAACTACGTACTAATGCGAAAAAAATTTATTTTAATACAATCTGATTTGTAAACTGTTTAGAAATTCTCAGCACAAAACCGAGCTTTTTGAAAGCTTTAGCAACTATAAGGTCTATATGTTTGTCAAACGACAATTTTGAATCCAGTAGTATTCCTGGATCTTTGATTTCTTTCACCCAATCCAGAACAGAACCATCGACAGATATGGAGGGTTAACGTTTTCAGTGAATGTCTACTTTTCTCAGTGTTCAGAAATAAATACTGACTTGAAGAGAAATCGTAGAATCTGTCAAGATCGTTCTGGAAGTCAACAATATTTTCATATTTTTTAATCGACTGATACAACTTCAAATCATCTGCATAAAATTCGAAATTCGCATAACGGAAGCCGTTTCTTATAAAGGGAAAAAAGTAAAGGACCCTAATGCGAACCTGTAGACTGACGAAAGCACAACACCCACAACGACATATTGAAAATGGTTCGACAAATATTATCGTATCCAAGCTAGCAAACTACCCAGAATACTGTTATCATGTAGAATTTTCAGTACCTTGTCGAAGGCTTTCAATATATCTGTATACACCGCATCTACCTTCTATCCAAATTTGCCGAGATGAAGTATACAAAAGTTGTCAAATTTGTTAGAACGGATCTTCCCTTGAAAAAGCCATGTTGTTTTATATTTCATTTCGATTTGAAAGACGTGAAAAAAAAATCTGTTACAACAGCCTCAAACAATTTTCTTAAATGACCCAAAATACAGATCGGCCGGTAGTTAAATATCAGATTCACTTTACCGCTCTTGTGAACGGGAGTGATCATCGCAAGCTTTCACTTTTTAGGAAAAACGCCATTGAATAGATAGAGATTGGTTAAAAATTATTTGAAGTGGAGACACCAGAGACTCGTCGCAAAATTTGATGAATATAGGAGGAATTGAGTCTGGTCCCTGATCTTTGTCAATCCTCAAACTTAAGATTTTACTCCGAATTACATCCTTAGTAATACATGTGAATACATTCACTGAGTCCTCACAAGACTCAAACGTGATGTCATTTAGCATCAAAGAATCTGGAACCCTCGCATCCTGTCTATCTCGTTTACAAATGTCCAAATGTGTAGTATTCTTGATTATGTTTTCTTCAACAGATGAGATATAATCCTCATAATTCCTATGAATTGAAAATTTACAACGCTTGATAAGAAAGTGTTCATAATCGGCAATGTTTTCATATTTTTTAATTTACCACGATCTCTTTTTTTTATCTTCGATGAGAGCAATTGTTTGTTTGGAAAAACACCTTTTCATTCACGAACTGATTTGAGTAGACGATACGGCATTGAGACTGGAAGAGCTCCATTTGAAGAAGATGATATCGGTTTCATATCTGATTTTCTGATTTTAATGATATGGAAATAGAACTGACCTAACACAATAAATGTGTAGATAAAATAATAAATTGAATGTATCGATGAAAATATGAATTTGATATATAAAATAAAATAGTAAGTATTGGAAATACAATTATAATCATTATAACTCAATTCTGGTGAACTGACAGAAGTAATTGTGAACGAGATATTCTTGATAATGGAATATTTGTTGGGACATTATTTGGGCTATTTCCATTATCTATACTGTTGGTATTTACTGACTTATCGGCAAGCATTCGCCTGCCGTCATCAGGGTGTTGCTGGTCCTAAGAAGGACCGGTCTTTGCCAAACTTGTTCCGTTTGGACTTTTGCGCTCCATGACAAGTGTCAGAACAACTCGAGTTAAATGAGAATTTCCTACTTCAGTAAACTGTTAGTCAGAGTGGTTTGAGTTTCGGAGTTTGCACCTCTGACAGCTCGCGATTGCATTCCCACAACTCAGTTGGATAGTATGGAGCGCAAAAGTCCAAACGGAACAAGTTTGGCAAAGACCGGTCCTCTCGCCGGTCCTTCTCACGACCAACAACACCCTGATGACGGCAGGCGAATGCTTGCCGAAACGTCGGTAAATACCAACAGTATAGATAATGGAAATAGCCCAAATAATGTCCTGACAGAAGTAATATTTAGGGTTGGTAGTGCCTATGCCCATCCTGCCGTCCTTGACTAGCCTATATTATGGAACTAATCCATCTTTTTAGAGTAGATTTCCAAACTAGGAATGTCCCACGTCAACAGATGATATCCTCCGGTACATTTTTGCAGATTGTGTTTTTTTGGATTGTGTTGAAATTAAAAAAAATGTTGATTCATTTCATTGATTCGCCTCAAAAAAAAAACACAAAATGAATAAGGCGCTTTACAGATTGTCTCGATAACCAGTTTATGTTTTATGTTTCACCAAATATCGAATTCCTTTCCAAGGCAAAATCAAATTTAATCCCCGAAGAACTCAACCGCAACCATCCCAAAATTCCAATGCGGGCACCTTCCTAATGACTGCCGATAAATCGTAATGATGAAAAAATTTCACCGAACGGAACTTCCAGTCATTTTGCAGCTTCATTACTTCCTTTCAGTCCAGCACAACAAGAACCGGTCGCTTGATAGGGCGGCGTGAGGGAAAAATTATTACCGACGCAGAAAAAATTCCAATAAAGCTTGTTTCATTCAGAGACCTGATAAATCACAATTTCATTCGATATGTTGCTGGGACGAAACGTGTAGGATGAAATTGGCGTAAAATTGTTTGGAGCCACTCGACAAAATTGCAGAACAAATGAATCATTATCCCAGGGTTGAAACAAAGAAGAACTATGTATGATGGAATATGTCACGAAACCTATTTGTATCTTTTTGCAATGTGGTATATCTTTCATTGGTTTCGAGAATATTTGGAGTGTTTATTACCGGGTTTCAGATATTGAATTGAAATTGTATTATTTTACACGTTTTCCACGGTATATAAATCGTTAGTTACACTCAATTACACACATTTCATCTTCGTAACTAGTGTCTTAAAAGCACTCCCCGTCCTTGGGGAGCCAAGAAAATGGCGATGAAATGGAAGAAATCCAGGATGGTAAAACACTTTCTGTCCTCGAATGTTGTAGGTCAAGAATTTGTACCCACAAGCAAAAGAAATATCATTCACATAATATGTTATAATTTCTAACTTTAGTCGCTGCCGCTACCGCAATGACAAAAATATAGCTAAATATGACGTGGTTGATGAATTCGTATACCTACGATCGCTAATTATCAATGATGGAGGCTGTTCAGAGAAGAGAAGAGAAGATTGGCAATGGCCAGAACAGCAACAGCAGAACTTACCAAGATATGTATAGATCAAACTATTACGGTGAAAGTAATACTGGCAAATTTCTTGATCTTCTCGATTGCCATGTATTCCTCTGAAACATGGACGTTGAAGAAAATAGATCGGAAATGAAATGAAACTTTCGGACTATGGAAATACAGGCGCATTCTGAGAATGTCATGGGTGGAACATAGAACGAATGCCTCCGTTCTAAAAGAACTTCAAATCAATAGTCGTCTGCTGGGTCAGATCAATAAAGAATACCTCAGTTACTTCGGACATAGGTATAGCCAAAAGAACAGGAGAAAAGGAAAACCTCTTCGTTGAGGGAAAAGTTGAGGGGGAAAAGACCCCTAGGAAGGTCCCCAATGAGATGGACTTAAGGAAATGGCCGGACACTCAGTACACGGGGCAATACATCTGTCACGATGTTCAGAATGCTCATTCTCTCACTCCTTGAACAGGGTAATGCCACTTTTCGGTCTGAGGAAGGTAAAATCTTTCAGTACTTCACACTTTGAAATGGGTCATATTTATGCATTTTTCTAAGCTTTAGAAAAATTCTGGTGCAATAGCCTTGAGAAAATTAAGAAGTTACATGGTCAAGAAGAATGTCGTCGACTCATCTAATCATTCTCGAGAACAAAAAATCTGGAGCTGTTGAATTATGTACTCTTAACATTATTGAGATAATATATTGCCGGCTATACATATCATTCTAAAAACGCTGAATCTATCTCATCGCGACTCAGGAGGTATGATCCACCCACCCTCCTCCCTTAGGCCTTGTGTTTAGTGAAGAATATGTCATATTACATACAAAAATTCATGAAAAATTAATATCAGTGAGTATTTCATTTGAGCTGTATTTTTCGAAAATATTCCGTAGGTTTCGAGCGATAAGTATTCTGACGTGGCAACGGTAACGTCAGACACTTAAATTTTTGAAAATATTGCGTTATTATGGAAAGCAGATTTTGGCAATTCTCTTATAGTTTTTTTTTATTTTTTATTTATTTATTTTTTAGTTATTCATTTATTTATTATAAAACATAGAATACAATGTTTTTTACACAACTATGTTTTCAATGAACCAAAAAAAAAAAACAAACAAATAATTTATCAATTTCAATTTCATTTATTTATTATCAAACATAGAATACAATGTTTTTTTACACAACTATGTTTTCAATGAACCAAAAAAGAAAAAAACACAAACGAACAACTTATAAATTTCATTTGAACCTGGGATGAAAATTTACTGCACACTTCAAAAATCGAAACAAAACACCCAAACTTTAGTTCGTGTGTGATCGAACTTGCCAGGTAAAAATCTCTGGTGCAAAAAATGAAGAGAAAAAAACAAAAAAGTAAGATTACCGCTAAGACAAATTTAACCAATTTATGTAGAAAACAAAAAAAACTCAATCAAGACACCGAAAGAGACAAAGTCCCAATGAGAGAAAGAACTCTCCCCAGCCTAATCAAACATCTTCAACAAAGTGTTGCCTGTGATCTTATATGATCCCTTAATAATTTTTTGAAATTGTGTTAATTCTCCGGGGAGAGAGCCATATAATTTTGGACCGTAATAAAATACAATTCTTTGGGTGCAGTTTTTTTTTATATAAGGGTAACTCTGGAAGATTTGCTCGTCTGGTCTGGTACGGAGGAGGATGAGTATTTATTTCACGGACTTCTCTTCTTGTCCACAATATTGAGTTACCTATACACATATAGTTTTCTCACGGATAAAATATTCGCTTCCTCATAGAGCAAATACGTCGCATATATGCGCTTCTTTCTCAAGATAACCCTCAAAATATTATTTTGTAATTTCTCAATTGGATCTAATGCATTTTTATAACAACTCCCCCACGCAACTCGAAAATACAGCTTTGATAATCTACTTGCACAATTGACTAGATTTCGAGATATTTTTATATTTGACAAGTTTTTCCTTGAAAATCATGAAAAATATTTCTTCTACAAGCGTACACTTTCAACCCCTTTCCCGCACGCATTTCGATTCGTAAAGAGTCATATTTCCAATCAGTGCGGGAAAAACCCATTATATTCCATTCCCACACACTTTTCAGTGCAGGAAAGGATTAGCAGGGTTTTTTCGCCCACACTTTCATTAAAGAATAATCTAAATTATGCTATTTCTCTATGCACCGAATGTCAACGACATGTAGAATTACTTTCGACATTCATGTGTATTATGAATTAAGATAAGTTATCGAATTAGATCTGTGTGTTGAATTCAAATCGATCTCATATAAGCGCTCGTAGAAAAAAATATTGTTCCTATCTTGTGCAGAAAGTATCTTCTTCTCCGTACTCGATTGCAATCTCGTACAGGAAAGTAAAACTTTCTGCACTTGATAGGAAAGTAACTATTGTGAGACGCAGTTGGGCCAAATGGAATCCCAAGTGGTGGGATCAAACAGAATACTATCCCGTGGAAGAAAAAATAATACAGTAGTCCCGAAGATGAAAAGGAACATGATGCAGCCTGAGATTAATGTACAGAATTGTAAATCAGAGGCTGATGAGAGTTGGATAATGTGCTAGTAATGTCGACTATGGTTTCACGAAGCTTTTGACGGGGTGGAGAATGATGGTGCGATATTTGTCGTTACTGAAGTGTCAATTGTTTTTTATTATATAGATATGATTTTCATAGTGTATTTTGTTTTCATTTCCAATAAATATTTTCGGCTTCCATTACCATTCCGTTATAGCCGACTAAGAAGGCCAAAACAGAATTTTTTCTCAAATATGACTATATATAATATATATATAATATATATATATATATATATATATATAATAATTGATCTATTCCCGAATTTTTAGTATTTAATGTATATAAAGAACAACGGATGAGGTATTATGGAAAAGTAGCAGTTATCAATGGTTTGTTTGAGAATTTAATGGTTAGATAAGGTTAGCTATCCCGTTTTATCCAACTCTCCCCTAGATAGACGAAGTTGTTTCACATTTACCTGGCTATGAGTCCCCTGGAAATGCAACGAAACAATCACCGATGGAGTAAAAAATGAATTTGAGCAATGAGTAATGGTCCCTATACACGATCCGTTGGCCTGCAGTCCCAGAACTGTCGATTTGAACTGACAGTCAAGGTCTGTAGCGCACTACACACGATACAGTTAAATCGTAAGACCTGATTGCTCTACACACGGCAGTTTTTCAAACGATTTGCCGAAACTGTCGGCCGAGACTTATCGATTATCTGTGAATGTGTAGTGATAACAGAACTGTAGATCTACGTTCCTGCAGTCTCGGACTGCAGTTCGCCGGTGCGTGTATTTGTACTTTTACTTCCATGATCACCTGAGCCCAAGAACTTCGGATTATCAACTGAAGCTACCACTGAAATCTCACCAAATCCTCTTTCTTAATCTCAACAGTCACGACATTGAAATGGACATCGATAACTATGAAACACAAAGACAAGATTCTATACCTTCATATCTTGTTCCTCTAGAGTTAAAATAAATCTGTATTTTCCATTGTGAAATCCTAAATAATAGAATAGGAGAATTATTTTTCATTTCCATTGTGACGTTGCCGTTCAATCCAAGCTTCTATCCAATTTTTCTTTTCTACCTTCAGTTGGTACGCCAATTGAATTTTTACGAGAATAAATAAAACACAAAACCGAAATGAGAAAAACTGTTCCGCTTCATCAACTACTATTGCCGGCCTTCGGTCCATATCGATCCGGTTTTCAAGAATAAAGGAAACTTTCATATAATTGACGAAATAACCTCGAAATTGAAAAATTTATTTTCTTCTTGAAATTTTCATTGTTGATACCATCGGAGATGAGAAGGGAGTTAACTCGGCTAAGTGGTCGGACGAAAATAAAAGTTAGATGTGATGTTGAAAAAGTCATTTCATTACTGTACGTAGTTCACGTAGATGCATTCAGTCAGGGACGGGCCGAAGCAACATTTTTGGGGGGGAAATCCATCGAAAATTTCCAACTGTAAATTGAATTAACAGGAAACCGTTATACATATTATGGTATAATATTTCTTTCGCTGAAAAAATTGAAAATGATGAATTACAACAAACTGGGGAGTAAATAGTTTAAGGCTTTCACGACCGGATTATACTGTTATTAAAAGAGTCTTTCGGGCTTATTGGCCGTGGTCCACTAGGCATCAACATTTCGACCACAACATCGGTAGGCATCTTCAGAGGATTCTTGGTCTAAGATTGCACCTCGAATGCTGAATTTCTGAGGTACAATCGATAGATGGAAAAAAAGTTAATTACTCCTCACTTTATTAGAAGAATCTTCCGGGCTTATTGGCCGTGGTCCATTAGTAATAACACCTTTCGCCTACAACTTCGGTAGGCATCTTCAGAGGATACTTCGTCTAAGATTGTACCTCCAACGCTGAATTACTGACACGGCCAATAATCCCGGAAGACTCTTTTGATAAAGTGAGGAGTAATTAACTTTTTTTCCATCTACCGAACATTCAATTAAAAAGATTTTATGGAGTCTGTTTTTTTTTTCATGAGGAGAGTCTTGATGTCGCTTGAAACTATGAGAAACCCTACTTGTTTGTTTCTTCAGTTTTGTAACTTTTCTTCATTTTACAAAATATGGGAGCAAAGTTACGGCTCATTTCAATCAGAGAAAATATTTTTTCTGGAAAATTTATTCTTTTCATTCTGTGAAAGGAGTAAATATTGGGAATCAAAGTGATGAGAAATTACCGTTGATTTTCCAATTACTCAATATTCAATAATGTGACTGTTTTATTTCATGGAATCGGTTTTTTTTTTGTGAGGAGTACCTAGAAGTATGTTTGAAACTTTGAGACACACTTTTGTTTCATTTTTTAATTATGTTCAGTTTCATTCTTTGGTGTATCTCAGAATTCCAAGCATCATAAAACAAGATATATTTCATGAAAAACGCAGATTTCATAATATAAAGAAATATACATGATGGAATATTGGGTAGATGAAAAATCAAAGTTAATTACTTACCACTTTGATGTGATTCATGATATTGAAACTGCTCATCGCTGACATATCGGTAGTTTTCACAGAATAATAGGAACAAAATTTTCAGAAAATATATTTCATTTGATAAAAAATGTGCCTTCTTTTTGCTTACAGATTCCATGCCAAAAAAAAAGCAACATAACTAAGGAATAAAACAGAAAATGTGTATCTGTGTGTGTCATAAATCAAGATACTTCTTAAAAAAAACAGATTTCCAATTTAGTAGGGAAACGGTTTTGCCCTAAATAAGTAATATTGAAGAAAAAATTTTGAACATAATTTTCTAATTTGAGTTGGCGATTTATAACTCTTTGCAGCGTTCATTGCAATTAGTATGTGGAATTGAGGACATATTAAGTGTCTTGAATGATTTTTGTTGTGTTGGATTTGTGTTTCGTGGATAATTTCAGTTTTTACTGTTA
The DNA here is from genome assembly GCA_038502775.1 of Hippodamia convergens. Lineage (NCBI taxonomy): Eukaryota > Metazoa > Arthropoda > Insecta > Coleoptera > Coccinellidae > Hippodamia > Hippodamia convergens. The sequence goes on from CM076610.1 coordinate 27,272,901, forward strand.
AAAAAATATAAAACAAAATGCCTCCCGATATTCTGTGGACACTGTCCATAATTTTCTTTCACACTCGTCCTTCGTGCATTTTCTGTTCATAATTTTTTTTTTTAATTTTTTATAAGGCACCTCATAACTCAAACGTCACTTTCAATATTTTTCGGTTCATTATTTGAATTTATTTACACATATTGTTTATTCGCAAAACTATAACACGATGTACGAAGAGTGTACATCATGATGATTCTGCTTCGTTTATATCAGGTGATAACAGGTTAAATTTATGATACCAAATGGTTTTTACAACTAGGTACCTAATTCTCGAAGCCGCAGCTCTTCTAACACTTGATGGTAAAAATGTTGGGTTAAATACCATTTATTGCCGGCGTTACATAGGTATTGTCCATAACTGATTGCACAGTTGTTTTTTCTAATTCAGATTCCTTCGTATTTCATAACTCTCTCGGAATTATGTATTTCAACTGCTTTGAAATTTTACCAACTGCTTTGAACTTTTTCCAACTGCTTAGGAATTCCTTCCAACTGCTTTGAAATTTTGCCAACTACGTTGAAATTTATTTTATCCTTTTGAAATTTTTTCCAACTGCTCTGAAATTTTTCCAACCGCTTTGAAGTTTCTCCAACCGCTTTGAAATTTTTTCAAACTCCTTTGAAAATCTTCCAAGTGTTTTGAAAATTTGCCAACTTCGTTCAACATTGGAGGGGGATCATCTCCCCTCAACCCCTCCTGTGGGCCCGTCCCTGCATCCAATGAATTAGGAAATTCATTCGTTCAACTCGGAAGCACTACGGTCTAGCTAACAAAACATATCGGTCGAACAGGAAAAGTGTTAAAACCGAAGAAAACTGATAAAAAAATAATAATGATTGTAATAAAAAAATTGTCTGGCCGTACCGTAAATAGAATCATTGTTGGGAGCAATGTTCTTTCCGTTCCAGGTGTCAACTAATGTAACTGAATGATTTAATATACTGCTTCACAAGAGTTAGGGATGTCGTTTTGAAAAGTATGTAGTATTCGAGAAAATCTCTGTAAAATCATTCAAAATTCAAAAATCAGTATGAGACATCTCGTCAATCTGGACGCCTTTTTTCTGAACTTTTCAACCAAGATAATGAAAAATTTATGGAACAGGAATAGTAGACATTGGGTAATCACTGTTTCTGATTGTTTATGATAAAATCGAAGAAATCCAGGATGGTAAAACACTTTCTGTTCTCGAATTTTGTAGATCAAGAGTTTGAACCCACAAGCAAAAGAAATATCATTCACATAATATGTTTTAATTTCTGAATTCAACGGTTGATTAAGCTCACATTTGAACACATTATTTACCGATTTCCCAAAATAATGAAATAAATAATGAATACAGTATGAAATAAATAAAAACAAAATCAGTAACATCAGAGCAATGACTAGATCCACTCTTCCACTTTTTTGTATTTCTGTCCACTTCTGTAGTTCTTATCCACCTCTCATGTATCTCCGACATAGGTACGATCTCGGCAGTGCATTGTTTCCCGTTTTCGAGCTGTCATCCCGCAATTCGCATCTGTCGTAGTAGTGCCGGTGTGCACACTTTCATATCCCGCCGTTGATTTTCGTCCGCAAAAGTTTCGCAGTCGCTCACGCATCCCGCGTCGGTCTGTGCATACTTTAGTCGCTGCCGCTCCCGAAAACCCGCATCACGCATCGTTCTACGCAAATAGATAATCGATCGATCCAATGACATATCCAATGTCAAAAATATAGCTAACAGGTGTAAACTAATGTTACTAAATGAAATAATATACTGCTCCACGAGAGTTAGGAATATCGTATCCAATCGTTTTGAAAAATATGTAATATTCGAGAAAATCGCTGTAAAGTCATTCAAAATTCAATAACAACAAAAATCATTATAAGACATTTCGTCAATCTGGTCGCCTTTTTTCTGAAGTTTGGTTCTTTGCATATGCTTCATGAATGTTCTTATTTTGAAATGGAGTCAATATATCAACGGCTTCGATTTGAAACGAGTATTCTGAAAATGCCAAGACATTAATTAACAAACGCTGAGGCTAATATTGGAATGCATTGGAATGCTACAAGGTGGCCTAACTCAGGTTGTTGTAGAAGAAAGGCTCCAAGTCATCCAAAGTGTGATATATCGACTTTGGAATAGGTTCAGGAAGACAGGTTCCGTGTTGGAAAGACCAAGGCTTGGTGGGCAACGAAAAACAAAACTGCTCAGGATAGTTTCATCACCGTTTCGGCGAGAAGAAAGCCTACATCTACTGTAGAATGCTACGGAATATTCTTCAAAATGCAGGTGTGGTCCAAGTTTCCATCGAAACCATCAGACTAAATTTGAGAGAGGCGAATCTAGGTTCTAGACGTCCATTAATAGGAGTTCCATAAACACGGGACCATAAGCGTCAAAAACTGGAATGGACAAGGCAACATATCAATTGGAACGATCAATGGCAGAGTGTCCTCTTCACTGATGAATCCCGATATGGACGATTCTCAGATTTTCGAAGAATGAAGGTATGGACAATTCAACGCATACCCCGTAATCATCGTTATGTCCATCCATCCCGAGGGGGTTGTGTTATGGTATGGGCCGGGATATGTTTCAAAGGCCGCACAAATCTACACATTTGTCCTAGGAGGATAATCATCAACCTACCCTTGAATCCTTAAATGACCTGAGAGAGCTTCTGCTCCGTTTATGGAACCAAATTCCTCAAGAAATGTTCAACAATCTAGTATTCAAAGAAGATTTCAAGCTGTTATTGATCTCGTGGAGGTCATACATTGTATTGATAGTCTTAAAAATATATGAATTTCATTTCCTGTAACTTGAAATCATATTAATATGAATTTTCATCACAAATTCTCATTTAAACTATATTTTTTTGCAATTAGAGTCAATATCACTAACTCATGTGGCGCAGTTTATTCATCTAAAAATTGTCACAAAACAATATGAAAACAAATGGACAGTAAATGATGAATGAATAAGTACAGTTACCGGCATAATTCAAAATGTAACATTAACTTTTTGAGATACACCAGAAATACTTTTCTTATTGGGATTAAAAGATTCCCACCAAAGTTTTCGAACGGAACGATTTTTCAGTTCCTCTAGTGAGAAAAGAAATTAACATTAGAATCAGAGCAGTTAATTCACAACTGCAGATCCAGTTCGATCCGATAATTTTTCACAATGTGGAGAAGGGGAATCCAGATGATATCTTCGAAATCTTCCGACAGATTCTACTGATTATAAGACTTATCCGACGAATCTAGATCTCGAAACTTTCCTCAAAATTCCAAAACTTCAGGATTTCTCAGTCGAAGGATATTACGATTTCAGCCAGACATAATTGAATTCTACCATCAACGAGGTTCAACTTTATCGTTTGCGACAAGGTTTGCTGAAACGCAGAAAATGAGAAATATTTGGTATATAATGACGAGTGATCATAAAAATAGGTAAAGCATGAATTTTGATAAAAGGTGAGATATCTCATGTCTAATAAAATAAGGGATTGATTTTATGTGAGCTGAAATGATAGCGAATCTTGTGATTAAATCACAGAATTTTGCTAAAAGTTTCTTTACTTCACTAATAGAGAATAAACCATGAATATACGATTCATGAAACGATTATGCTAACACACTCTCAAAAAAGACTTGGTGTGGGAAGAAATTGCGAAGGAAGTGAATGCAACAGTGCTACGCTCCTTGGTGTGCACTATCTGAAAATAATGCGACATGTTTGCCACGTTTGTGTTATGTGGGTGCCATGTATGTGCTATTAGTGCTACGTTTTTGGTGTGCACTCTCCCATGCCCCTTTCTTGATATACGTTATTGACTCAACAGATGTTACTGTTGCAGAATCGACGTTGTGGTTTGCAGATGAAAATTAATTAGTGTGGAACGCTGACCTTCAGGAAACAAACCAAGTATGAAGTTTTATCATCATAGTAGATTTGCTACACTTTTGTAAAATACAACTCAACACTGGATAACGAATATTATTGTGTGCTCCAGAACTCGAAATCTTATTGAACCACAATGGCTAAATCAGAATACATTGCATTTTCATTTAATTTTTCGGTTTGATCCATGTCTTTTATCCATTTGAGTATGGCCAAGAGATCGAATAGTGTGGTCCCTGATCGATCTAGCTCATTTGATATTCTTCCCCCACGGATGCGAACTAGTCTGCAGTGTGAATAGATCAATTATCAAATTGTGAACTGCTGCTTCTGTTATGTGATATTTTGTACCTTCAATGTCATACGTTAAATGATTAAATTTGTGAAGACACTCAATACGTCATAAATTAAAAAAAAACTGTTTAACCACGATAAATAATTGACTTCGTTGCATGCTGAAGTCTTGTTGAAATTGAAGTGGTTTTCACAAAACTTTGATAGCCTGATCAAGCACTGATTAGTTGAATTTCAAAACAATCATACGATTATTTTGAATTCACGTGAGGTTTTCTCACGATCACATTCTATATATTTCTAAGGATATTGCTGAAAAAACTTATGGACGTAAATGCTTCAGTATGAATTTAGGATATTTTTTTAAGCCGAATACCAATAGCTCAGAAAAAAATCGTAAGCTAAGGGAGGCCAGTGATTCTTCTGGAACTCCAGAAAACCTTTTTGAGCTCCTTTACTGTTAAACTGAATGAATTTCAATTGAATTAATAAATGAAGTCAATTCCGTTCAGGGCACACAATAAGGCAAAAAATCATGTGTACTGAATAGTGTGGAGGCACTTGTAGAGTGGAATTGAAATGATCGGTAATGTCTTGTTGATAATTTTCATCTGGTTTGGATTTGCTTTATATAATTGTTTTGTTTTTCACTATTGAGGATAATCCCACATTTCTCTTGATAATTCTCATCATACTGTGGTTAGATATTAATGACACGTGTAGTAGCGGTACTAAAATGGACCCAACTTTTGTGAACACTGAGTAATGTCAGTTGTCAGTGGTCGAGATCTGCTTGGGGCTAGCAACGTTGGCAGCTCTACAGAGAACATGGTATAGAAATCAGGATTCCGATTATAAGGTCTCTACGATTTCAAAGGCTGCGTTAATCAGTGCGCGTCGTTACTTTTCTGGTAAAAATGTCATTTTTCAAATCACAGTTGTCACCGCACGACACGGAGTGGAGTTCGGTCAAGCAGTCGAGTGCATAAAAGGCACTTTCCAAATGAGTTACGAAAAATATTTTCTCTATTTCAGTATCGTAATGAGTTCATTACAGTACTGAAAATAGTACTGTTATGAACTCATTACAGCATTGTCTTCAGTTAAATTTTCCGTTTTGTGGTTGTCAGTCTGACTTCCGATCCTATCAATGTTCGAATCAAATTAATTCAAATTCCTTAATCTGTAAAATTTCGTTGCAGTCACCAACAAAACAAAAGTCACTAGGATGAAACATCCGAATTTTCATTTGAATTTCTAGAGTATTTCAGGAAACTTGACTGAAATTGAAAAAATATAGTTTAATTAATACTCGTGGCAGAAGGCAATACCATTATCATCGGTCCTTCGTCGCTCCTTTTCGGATTTTTCATTCGTGTTGGAATAGGAGCCCATTCTGCAACTTGTTTTGGAATATTGGCGAATCCAAAAATCTGAACTCCCTCTAGCGGCGAAATATCGCCCTAAGAAAAACAAGTATACTTCGGAGTAATCCCGTTCAAAATACATGGTTTTTAATATAACTTAGTGATATTTTCGTTCAATATACGAAGATTGGTGAAATTATTAGGTTTTCTGAATAGAAGAATTGATGCTGAGAAACTATCGAAATGTATCTATAAGAGAATTATAACTTAACATAAGATTATTCTCAAATTCATGTGTTAAATTTCAGGTTAGGAGCTATATTGAAGCTGGGCAGAAATAAAAAGATTCATTTGAATAATATTGGCTAGTGGAATAATATTTTCATTATGAGTGAATGAATTATAATGCCCTTGATATATTGAAAAGGAGAAGCTTGGGTGAGAAGATTGAAGATGGGAAAAATGATTGTTTTCTCTCATCATTTTCAGATTGATAATCTTGCCATAGGTCTGTTGTAAAAAATTTTGTGAATAATTCATAATGTTCATTTATATATCGTTTCAGGTTCCAAATTTCAGCAAATGAAAGCTCCTGAGCTTAAAGCTACTGCTGTGACTTCTCGAAACTTGCGACGTAAATATCCAGAAGAAATGAGGGCTTGTATGGCCCAACATAAATTGAGGAGAGAATCCAGGAATTTCTCAATCAATAACTCAGTGTACTCATTTCCATGATGTTGAAAGTGGTGTGTAAATCAAAGAAAAAAATGCTGCAATATTATCTGCTCTGAGTAAAGAGGAACAATCTGCTGTGCATGTGCTATTCAAAATGCAATCTGTGAGATTTGAAAATGCAGAGGAAATATCCGAAGACAATGGGACAAGTGAACACTGGTGATTTGATGTGAAATTTTGTTAACGCCTTTAAAATGAGAAAAAATTGAACTCCTTGACTGAATTTGCAAACACTTAGTTTGGAAGATTATAAGTTTTCAAACAATTATAAATTTTCAAAGGTTTGTTCTATATTTATGTCAGCATTTTGTTTTAGTCATTTCACTTTGACATGGCAATTACATACATCTGTTCTGACTTTTTGGTATCATCTCTGGCAAATTTTCCATTGTGAACAAATATTTTATCTATATTTGATTGTTATCTAAATATTGTGTGATGAAAGATATATACAATTTCCATTTTGAAATTTCAAACTAAACACAAATAAAGACTGGAAAAAATTTCAGAATCGTTTATTCATTTTGCAACATATGATTGAAGAAATGATTAAATGAAATGTTCTCAATCAAATTTTGTTCGTAATCTTCATGAAAGGGGGCACCCACTTTCAAAAATGATTTGGGAAAACTTTAATAAACAATGAAGTCGTATGTTTCCAAATTCAACAGATTCATTTGAATCTGTGTGCAGCACGAATGATTCTGCTTCAATTGGATATCACTTCGAGGTAGTACCATTCATTTACGAATTTTGCAGAATCTCATGGATCTGGGAAATATTTCTAAATATATTATTCTACGTCATTTTACTAATCCCAACAAGTGAAATACACATTCATTTGACGAAAATAATTGTTCTTACAAGTAATTTATATATCTTCGCATACAATTTTTTCATCATTCGTGATGAAAACGAGTTGTTCTTCTGAATTCGCCACACTTAATGTATAATCAGAAATGCATTAACACACACTACCATCTTAAAAAGCCTTTAAATCACTCTTAAAATGAAAATCTATTCATTTATTTCACAAAATGATATAAATATCCCGTTGTCATTCAAAAATTTACAAAAAAACCCCTAGCGCCACTCAGGCTGGTGGCTAAATTTCGAACCTAGAAATCAAGTATTTACAGCGCCCTCAATAGTAGTTGGATTCGCCAATACTATTTTCGACATGCTTGAATGAAACACTGTTCGTTGCATAGAGAAATGAGCTCTCACCTCCTTGAAGCATTAAAAATTATTATTAGCGCAAAGATACCTACATGTCAAAATTTCATGTTTGACGCTGCTCTGTACAATTAAACATTGAAATTAGCTTCTGATACAGTGTTGGCAGTAATATATTCAGGTTTTGAAAAAAATTGGTGCAATGAAAAATCAAAAAGCTTCCTAAAATGATTTGAAAAATCACAATTTTACCAGCAAAGACACGATGCGCACTGATGAACGCAACCACTACCACCAGCCACATAGAAGGAGACTTTGAGAAATAGCATATCTAAAAACTGCCTACCGAAGCAAAGTGAGCTTTGAAAAATAAGCCTTACTTTATTAGTATGATACGGAAAATATCATCCCAACAACGATTAGTAACTGATTGAATGGCTCAGAAGTTTTCTATTATTTATCTCATTATGCTCTGAGATCTCTTCAGATGAATTCAATCTCTTCTAATAGAATTGAAAATTTACTGAATATCCAGTTAAGCAAAAATGATTGAAGTATGAATAAAGAAACCTCAACTCCATCTAGATTTATGTTACATAGCCTCGAATAAATGAGAATGCGGAACTTCCGATAATTGCTTCCTGAACAACTTGACTATAAAAGCATTATCGCGGGAAATGCTTTCCGGTCACGTGAAACTTATTTCCTGTTGAAATAACGATCTAACACTTTAACTAACTTGATAGTCATTATATTTTACCCTACAGGTCAAAGTCGTTATTTGTTTCGTTGGCTGAAAAGAAATGATACTTTGATTCCACGATGGTTCTTAGGAATATTAGCCACTGATAAGGAAAACGCTCCTATTTGTTTTCGTAGGTTTTTTGCTCCAAAAAATTAACTTCGTGACCAGAGCTGCCGAAGGATCACTTCGAAAGTGTGCTTGAAGGGTTTTTAAGTTTTTTTCATAAATTCACATGGGCACGAATGTTTAGAAGCATCCATCGGCATCATTTACTCTCAGAATACTTTCGAGCTCACATGAAAACGGACATGAAAAATGTGAATGGATAATAAATAGACATATATTTACATGTGCATGTCATGTAAAACAGATGAAGTCGAAGACAATCGGTAGCCATGATAGTTTTTCACGGATACATAGTTAGATTCAAGCAAAATTTTACTTTTGTGCCTTCCGATCTTCAATGAAACTCTATCTGATTGAACAACTAAGCAATTCTTCTGCGATTGCACACGTCACACTAGAGATCAACATCATCTCAAACTTAGCGATCATTATACTTATATTAGTCTCTGATATCAATTTGTCGTTCTTCGCTAGCCTCAGATTTTTCAGCGCAGTCTTCAGAGATAAATACCAAGTTATTTATTCACAAACAAAAAGAGGTATTCGCCATTCAAATCTCAGCATTGGTAATTCGGAATTTTCCTGACGATGGAATTTATTCTCTAGCATATCGATTGTATTCACGGAACTTATTCCGTTCGATATGAACGAGATATCTCAGATTGCAGACATGATTAGATTAGAGTAGAACAATGTCAGTACGAATTCTCTAGGGCAGATGCCCACAAAAACTTCCTTAATGAGAAACCGTAAATTCAGCTGAAAGTCGTTTCATCTCTTTGCTGCAGAGCGGACGTAGAAGTTTGGAAAATACAAGTGAAGATATCTGAAGCTCTGAAAACTTTTCACATAGTTGCAATGAAAAATGTGCGACTTCTTTCAGGACTGAATAAGTAGTTCCAGTTCTATCTCTTCATTTCAGAATCAGCTGGATATCTAGCCGAATATATTACTTTTGTTATTGGTCATTTTCAATGACAAGAGATTAATGAATTTGGTCATTAGATTAGATCATCACATTCATATAAAGTCAATTTGTCAAGAAGAATCTTCCTAAAGAAAACGATTGGATACATATACAGGGTAATTCCGGACGAGACCGTCAAATTTTAGGTGAAGATAACCTAAACTAGTCGAGAAAGTTTCGATACAATGTTTGTTTTATGGTAAGGGGCCTTGATTGAGATTTCTTAATTGATTCTTGCTACACATTGTCATTTCAATAGGGGCCAATAAAGATTATAAATATTATTCATATTATGACAGTGTCATTTGTCCCGTTTGTCCGATTCGACTGACTTTTCTTTAATTCATAACTTTAGTATGGTTTGATCAATTGTAATGGAAACGATTTTGTTCTTTCAATAATTTCTAAAATTATTGAACTGGGAACTGCATTAATTTCTGACTAATTTTGTAGGTTGTAGAAACACCCTGTACAGTCCGTTTTCAATTGTTTGCTAGTGCGAAAATTCCGGACTAGATGGAAATACTGTGATGTCCACTGACGAAAACCTCTTCCTAAGTTCTGATGTGGTTTTCACAAATTCGAAATTCCATTTTAATTGCTCATACTTTTTGTTTCAACATTTATTGTATTATTTCAGCTCTCTGTTTTCATAAGAATATATATATTCTGATGTTTGAAATCAGTCAATTCAGATAATATTTCAAAACAGACAGTTAACCAGAAAAAAAATTCTTAAATGAGAACTAATAAGAAATAAATGGAAAGCAAAAGTATGGATCATTTCAAAATATACATCTCGATATACAACTTACATGTGTACTGTTATTCTAATCAGAGTCATCGTTTTTTTTGTCATTTTGACAATTCTCGGAATATGTCGTAATTTCTGAAAATATTCTGTTTTCTTGGATTAGAAGATTTTTGGTTCATTTATCTATGGGAGATGATTTTCTTTCATGAGGGTCCCGTCTTCAAACATCTGAAGTTTCGAAATATCATCACTAGGATGGTCGTACCTGGTTCGAAAGAACCCGAATATATAAGGAGTTTGTACTACAATGAGCGCTTCGACTATAGCGTCTAACGTAACGACGTTACTTTTGCATCGGTCCAGTTGCGAGCGACGCAGTATGTAGTGAAGCAAATTTTTTTTCGACTGCCTATTACGTCATGAACGCCGGAATGTCTCGTCCCATTGGAAGTGTTACTCTGTACCGCTTAAGTACAAAAGTGAGGCTCCTCTTACAAACTCAATTTTAAAACGGGTACTACACAAGGCTAGTTTCGGTACACATGAGACACGGTTGACGCGGTAGGCACCACCAACTAACAACAGTGGCAAACTACCTACCTGTCCCTATTTCCTCCTTCTAGATTAACCCGAAAAGTGAAGAATTATTGCCGATTGCCAAAGAAACATCTGGGGCATGCCTCGAATTCATCTTAAAACCGCCCTCGATAACTTGAATATGTTTACGTTCTGTCAATGCAGTTAACGCGCTAGACAAGAAAGTAGCATTCCACAGTTCATTTACTTCCTAGAGAAAAAGAGAGATGAATATACATATATCGCGAGAATGAGATTCGATGTTGTACAAAACAGAGACTGAAAAATAAAGGGATGATGAAATGGATCAATAAAACATTTGATTAATACGTGTCATTTCCGGAATTTATTTGGTGAGGCAGTGCCTCATCTGCCTCATAAGGCAAGCGGCCACTGATATGTTCTATCTAGACAATATTATATGATACTTATTACAATTTGGGGGCCGTATTCTCATGGGTGGACACATTCGGAATATTGATTTTAGATCTGTGAATAAATAGTATGTTGGTTGAAACCGGTGCTGTTGAAGTTGCACTTGAGAACTATTATTAATCAGTTCCCTCCCTAAAACGTTCTTTTCACCAACTTATCTAGTTTTATCCAGTGATAATCTCAGGAGAAACTAAATATCTTTGAAGAGAACGTATGAAATGTGTTTTCATTTTTCAATATTGTGTGCATATCGCAGAGTCGAAGTTCCCTGTCCCCCTTTCTTGCAGAATCGTCAGTAGGGAGTAGGCAGCGGAGGCGATCACCTAGGGCGCCGAGATTTTAGGGGCGGCATTTCAAGCCAGGTCAAAAAAAAATCACATGTGTAAAAACTCAAAGTATTCGAATGAGAATGCAATTCAGTCCACAATAACAGAAGTATTTACAAATTCAACATTGGAAATAATCAGACGTACCACATAACGCAATACACCCATAAACATTCCAGTTTTCGCTAATATTAAATCCCCTTACTGCTCGCCAATGGGGGCTCCTTTTTTATTGAAGCTGTAATTCAATCCAATTTGTCGAAATTCTCTTTGATATATGCCGCTTAATGTTGATCTGTTTTAGGGTGGCTTTTTTCATATCTCAGGAATTTTTTCTATTTTCAATCGGCCAACCAGCATGTTAATTTTGAACGAATTCAAAATACTGTAGAAACAAATCCATTTCATTTGGATAGAAGTGTGATGTACCCCGCTAGGGTTGGTTCGGTCAATTGTCATACAGCAGAGGGATGGTAAATTATACACTGGAGTCTCATCGAGGGTGTTTATTTCTTAGACACAGATACACAATGAATGAATCATTCAATCAATGAGTTCAGTTCAACTCCCAACTCTCCTTTGTTTTGTTAGGAGGATATTTTATATATTTACATCGTTTACTGTTATTAAACAACAGCAGGTATTCATAACTATGGGTATAAACAATGTGTATAGGTCTTCATCACGTTTTTAGGATGATGTAAGGTTACTGGAACAGTTGAGACCTTGTTATCTCAAGTATGATAAATATACAGGATGTTCCTATTGATACATACTACACCTTCCCTCTTTGAGAGAAAAAAAAATTTTTCTATGAAAGTATGAAAAAAATTTTTTTTTTTTTGACTTATCTATAGCTTAATACCTATATTTACATACATATATACATAACTTATCATAACTCATAATCTCAATGGATCTTACATCTACAGGGCTTAGTACATTATTTTCTTAATCTAATTATTTACATCACAGTCTCTTAATTCTAATCACTGATTAGTTAGTATAAGTCTTTATGAAAAATACGGTTTCACTCTGTTCTTGTGAACTTCTTTGAGTTTGTTCTTGTCCGTTTTCACAATAATGTTCGGGTTTCGCACTTCCACTATTTCGTAAGGACCGTTAAATAAGGGGTCAAGTTTATTATCAATGTTCTTATTATTCAAGAGCACCTTATTTCCTACTTCATAGTTTATCTCATTACATTGTCTGTCGAAACTTTCTTTTCTTTTTAATTTTACCTTTACCAGGTTTTCTCTAGCATCTTTCCACGCCGTTTGTAACCTATATTTTAGTTCAAGAGGATAGTTGTCAAAATTGTATATTGGATCTACTCGGCTTTTTAAATTTTGTGGAAATCTACTAGGTTTTCCAAAAACTAATTCGTAAGGACTATAGCGAGTTGAAGAGTTCACGGTATTGTTATATGAAAAACACCAATACGGAACCCAATTACTCCAGTTGTTACTTTCCTTAGCTGTGTGCATACGAAGGAAAGTTCCTAAGTGTTTATGCGAATTTTCAAGCGCACCTAGTGTTTCGTGGTGATAAGCTGTTGAATTGAAACGTTTAATTTTGAGCAAATCACACGATTCACTAAATATTCTTGATAAGAATTCTGTGCCTTGGTCTGTAACAACTTCAGAAGGTATACCATACCTTAAAACAAAGTTTTGAATAAAAGACTTTGAAACTGTTTCCGCTTCTTTGTTTGGAAGTGGGTAACACTCTACGAATTTGGTTAAGTCACATTGAATTGTGAGTATATATTTATTATTTTCAATGTCAGTGGGTACTGGACCTACAAGATCTAGAAAAATTTTCTGAAAAGCAGACGAAGCTGTGGTAGTGATTGTCAAAGGTTCCTTTTTAGGTAAGGAATGTTTATGACGTTGGCACTCATCACACTTCTTTACAAATTTTTCAACATCAGATCTCAATCCATTCCAAAAATACTCTTTTTTGATATTATTGAACATGCGCTCGATACCTGCATGTCCACCGGTTGGAAGCATGTGAAAATCGTTCAGAATTATTTGCCTTAGTTCTCTGTCTTCGATTCGCGTTACATCTCTTATTATATTAATTTTTAAGGATGTTCCTAGAATTTCTTTCTTGTAATTTGTCAACATATTCAAAAATTTTTCGTTACTAGCTAGCTTCATGAGGTACAATTCTGATATATTATTTTCTGCGCATAATTTTTCCAGTTTCCTCAACGATATACCTAAGTCGTACGCTGATCGGATTTCCTGGTTAATGAAAATAATTTGTGAATTCACATTATATATTAAATAATCATTGTATTCCTCTGAATGTTGATTTTTCAAACTACGAAATTCTGTTTCTGGAAGTGGCTTTAACTCAACACTTTTGGTTGGACGTTTTAAAACTTCGACAACACAGGGTGATCAATCCTTTTGCCATCGGAGGCATTCGTCTCAAGTTGTTTAGAACCTACTTCATTTTTAGTTCGGGATCTCGTAATGACGCTTATGTTTTCAACTATCCCGTTTGTCATTTCTTTGAGTTCTTCTGAATCTATTTTAATACGCGATAAGGCATCTGCTGTAACGTTTTCTGAACCTTTTACATAATGAACCGTGAAGTCATAATCTTCTAAAATCAAACGTTGTTGGCCTGATTGACGAATCGTCGACCGCGACCTTGCACTTGATTCGCTTTTGCTGAATTGAAGTTTCGTTTGTTCGAATTATTTCAGCGGTCATAACCTTTCTTCGAATGTTTATAATTGCCTTCACGATTGAAATTATTTCGATAGGACATATTTCCATTGACATTGGCTAAAACAGGTAATGATTCTGGTGACTTTTTAGTTATTAGAATTTTTTTTTTCATATCCAATATCAACTCTTCATAGTTCATAGTTAATTTAATTTTGAAAATATAGTTAATTGAAGATTTTTCACCTTGATCATACAGTATATTTTTTATATAATTCTATGGCATCAATCAATTGCAGAACCGATTCTTCTGCGTTTGTCATAGATGGCAATAAAGAGGATGCTGTCCTTAAATCAAATTTTTCAGCCATTGTTAATTTTTCCAATTGACTTTTATCTTCAATTAATTTAAGTCTTGCTTGAAGCAATATCCTCGATTCTGACAGTGAACTTTCTATGATTGTTTGAAGACTACTCAATGCTTCGAGAAAACTTGGTTCCGGCTTGACATTTAGTTTTGTGAATTTATATTCTAACTTATTAATTCTATCGGTCCGTTCCCTACGTTCTCGCGGCTCTTTTTTTATATTATCGAGAAATTTTTGGGACACAGCACTTAGTTCCGCAAATAGTACCTCACTTTCCATGAAAAATCATAATAGGGAAACAAAAAGAAAATTCTTACGGTCGCACTTAAAACAAATATTGGTGGCTTCTCTTCATCTCCAACTTCACCTTCTTCTTTATGCCTTTTTTCACCTTCCAGTATTCCCAATATCTTGATTGTCCTGATTCCATCTTGTCTTGTTGTTGGTGCCAAATTATATACTGATGATGGAAACCATATTTACCTCTAACTGCATTGGACTGGCAGGATCGCCATGTGATGTACCCCGCTAGGGTTGGTTCGGTCAATCGTCATACAGCAGAGGGATGGTAAATTATACACTGGAGTCTCATCGAGGGTGTTTATTTCTTAGACACAGATACACAATGAATGAATCATTCAATCAATGAGTTCAGTTCAACTCCCAACTCTCCTTTGTTTTGTTAGGAGGATATTTTATATATTTACATCGTTTACTGTTATTAAACAACAGCAGGTATTCATAACTATGGGTATAAACAATGTGTATAGGTCTTCATCACGTTTTTAGGATGATGTAAGGTTACTGGAACAGTTGAGACCTTGTTATCTCAAGTATGATAAATATACAGGATGTTCCTATTGATACATACTACAGAAGAATTCTAGGGCTTAGGAAGCTATAAGAACTGTTTTTTCACATCATAGATAAAATAATCAATATAATCAATGCAATATGATATGAAAAGTGCAAAGTGAGTGTTTCCCTCTATTATCAAATTTTTCTAATTTTCCTTTGGAGTGAAAGATAACTTGTAAGGAGAAATATTTGTGAATAAAAAATTTATATTTCTGAACACATATTTCTATTCTCGGATAGATTTCAAAATTTCAGAAGAATCAATGCCTTCGAATATAGTCGAAGTCAAAGATGATTCATCCACACAATATCTTGCAGGAACAAAACTTACAGCTGGTAATAATAGTTGATATTTTATAGCTTTTTTCACTTCAATAATTTTTCCGGACAGTTGACAAGACCGCCGCCACACGATTATAGGGATAGTACGAGTATCGACCCGATTGACAGAATTCAGATTACTGATTATGATTTAAATCTGTCTGATCCTGGTGAAAGGCCAGTTATAGATCATAACATGAGGACTATTCTGATTTCTAAACATCATCAAGATGCCAGTTATTATAATTTTCCGTGCAATTCAGATAAAAAACGTTTTCCAGTATATCATTCTCAAATGGTCCTACCCCATAAAAAGTGGTCATCGGCGGTGGTTAATCTGTAACAAATCGCTGAATACGGTCCTCAGTTTCTGTTATAAATTATTCGAAAAACCAATTGGTAAATCGATAGAAAATTTCATTGTAAAGGAGCAAACGATTGGAAAAATCTCTCGTCTGAATTAAGAAGTCATGGATCTAGTTCTAATCATTTAACTTGCTATAAGAGTTTGAAAGAATTGGAACTGCGATTGAAAAGCGACCAAACTATCGACAAAGAAAATTAAAAAATTATCAAGGAGCAGAAAGAATACTAGAGGGTTCCTTTTTTTGGAAAGGGTAGTTTCTCTCGTGGGAACTGTTGGAGTATGAA
This sequence comes from Hippodamia convergens, assembly GCA_038502775.1. NCBI lineage: Eukaryota > Metazoa > Arthropoda > Insecta > Coleoptera > Coccinellidae > Hippodamia > Hippodamia convergens. The sequence continues at coordinate 27,289,228 of CM076610.1, forward strand.
ATTTAGCTTCAAGAGGAACAAATGATACTGTGTTCACGGTGTTGGAAACCTGTATTATCGAATATTCAATTTTTGCCATTTTCCAGAAATGAATTTTGTTAGGGAAGTAAAATGAGTCTCTGCGACGATCCTGCTTCCTTGTGATTCTTTATATCAATATTTCATGATTATCTTGTAACCTGTAGAAAGTATTTTTTTATAATTGAGACGAGAATTTCTTATTTTTGTACATATTATATAATCCACATGAGTGGTTGAATCAGTTTTCATGTTGTTGTTGATTGGTTTAGAGCCGATTCTTTTTCAAATAATAGAGGAATAAATCTACGGAGCCCTTTTAACGAAGTCAAAAAATTCGACTCTCTTGTGATTTCCAAAAGCACAATTTTTCAGTGAAATCTCCTCTCTGGAAGGGAATTTCTTCTTAAGTTCCTGGGAATTCTACTGGTGACATATTCCCAAGTTATGAGGATTCAGCAGTAATCGTCCCATACCTTGATCGAGATCGCAAGAATCCCCTCCTTTGTCATATACATAGGGACCTTTATTAAATTCCTCCAGAATCAATAGTTCTAGCTCCCTCAACAATGCAACTATAATTGGATCTGGAGTATTAATAATTGCTAAGTTTCCGAGGCCTCCGTGGCCATTTACTGAGACCAAAGTTTCGTTGTTCGATGAGCGGAAAATTCGATTATGAGTGATCGGACGCCACATGTTTGACGGTGTTGACACACCGCTAATTTCCTTGAACTGCGTTACACCGAGGGTCCCTCGAGGGCTTCGTTACCCATTGACATACCTGTTTGAGCGACAATCGAAGCCTACGGGTGAATTTCGTGCATAATTTCATATTTGAACGTGACTCCGGAATTGTCCATGATGAATTCCGAGTGAAATGCCATGGGAATATCGAAATGCGTCGTTCTTCATGAACACATTCGAGTGTCGCACTATGTGCGCGTTTAACAGCCTGCATTGGATTTGAATAAACGGATCTTCCATTGAGCTTAATAGCCATTTTGTAAATTCACAAGATGAGGGTCCATTTTATATATGTTAATTTTCTCGCGGACCGTGTTCCGCACCAATCGAGAACTATACTCAGGCCACAGTGTATAATAGTTTTCTAAACTGTGATCAAGCGCAGATCGAGTTACACCGAGGGTTACACCGATTACGAATTGATTCCAAGAGTTCAGGGGTTGAAGAAAGAGCTTGCTAGTTCAAAAGTGATTCTAATCTTAGTTTATTTTGTTATTGTGTCCCGTGAATGGGAGTCATGTCTTTTGATCAAAATTTATCGTCAGGTGACCAAGATCTTTAAGACATATCAAGAGTTGCTGAAAATATAGCATATTTTGTAGAGTAACTCTTAACATTCTGTGAAAATAAGCAGTTTAGATTGAAAAAAAAGAAAAGCAAATATACATTCCTTTTATTCCACTATTATTATTTTTATTCCACTATAGATTTGATTCAATTTTAAAGAAGACCGCAGTTTTCTAGCGTTTCTTACTTATTTACACGATTTAAAAAATCATAGATATTCGACAAATGAATTAGATAGGGACAATTTTATTTCCAATTTTGTTAGCGTAGAACATGCAACTTTCATTTCATTTTTTCTGATGAAATTTTTCAATTCAAGAGTAATTATTGAAAAGTGAACTAATTTGTTCAATTTTTACTTTCTTCAATGTTCTTTTTTTAATTCACATAATTGAGAAAAGGGGGGGGGGTGGTTATTGGTGACAGTATGCTTTTATTGTCACATCTTATGCTGATGATACGCTATTCATGTTTGATCCAGAGAAGTTTACGAGAGAGCAGAAAGAGTGATAGTCGGTTGTATCTTAATGGATCGAAGAATTTCTCTATGACTTTTTCTGCAACATCCTTGGATCAATCTAACCCAGATGAACTTATTATTCATGAGAGAAATTTTAACTCTTCCATCATAATGAAGAAAACTGTCATCAACAAATTCCTTGGAATAATTTTGGATCAACATCTTAAGTGGAGTAATCACTCTGATTATCCGTGTCAGAAAATAGGGAAGATATTCTACAAACTTTGTCAGATTAGTTTATACGGGGTGTTTCATTGGTAAATGAACATACGGTAACCTGAGCTAGAGCTACCCTAAGCGAGTCCAAAAAACCGATATATGATAGGTCTAATCAATTCCATAACCAAGATACAGGGTGGTTCATGTATTCACCAAAAATTTCAATTGCTAATAACTTTTGAACCAACGAGTATATTCAGTTGATATTTGGAACGTCTCATAATCTTCCACAGGTTGATCGATTCACATTTAAATTCCTGAAAAAATCCAGGTCCATATTTTTCCAAACTGAGATTCAACTCTGTGTATATTGAAATTTTGGGTTTTGATTGAGATATTTGAGAGGAGCAGGGGAAAGATTCAATTGAATATTGGAATTCCACTAAATTCTCAGAAAAATCGTACATTTTGATCAATTTGAATTTTTTTCGTCCCACTTATTGCACAATCGTATTTCATAATATTCTGAGGAATCATTTAAATGTATTTTCGGAAGAATATTATTGATTGAAAAAATTTTATTTGCACTCAACAACAATGAACACTCATAGTGATTTACAGAATGTTTTCGAAAGTAACCCTTTTTTCTGATTACACATACTTTTCCGCTTCAAAATATGTCCGATACTTTTTTGATCAGGCCTGGATTTTTACATATTTAATTACAGGCGAATTCGATATCTCCTCACTTCTTTTTTTCAGGTGAATATCCTAAACAACTCAAATAACTCCAAATGAAATGATCAACAGAATTGAAATCTGGTGAACTAGCGGACCAGGAATGCAGTCCATCTCTGCCTATCCACAGATTTGGAAAGTAATGATCTCAAAAATATCTGAACGTTACTCTGAAATGGGGTGGAGCTCCATCATACTGAAAATGCATTCCTGCAATGTGCGTACCTTCGAGTAATACAAAAAGATGGTTTTGAAAGAAATCTAAGTAAAGATCACCTGTAAGCCGTCTTGGTAGGACATTCGGTCAAATCAATCGATTTTATACTTATTTTTCGAGCAAAATCACGTGCGGGACAATGAAATCTATTAACCCCATCGAAAATTTTCTGCTTTTTCAAAATATGTCAAAAAAATTCCAAATTTATAATATACAGGTTGTTGAATCTCAGCTTGGAAGAAGTCCAAAAGTATCAACTGAATATAGGGGTTGGTTCAAAAGTTATGAGATATTGAAATTTTCGGTGAATACATGAACCATCCTGTATCTCGGTTACGAAATTGATTAGACCTATCATATATCGGTTTTTTGGACTCGCCCTGGGTAGCTCTAGCTCAGGTTATCGTATGTTCATTTACCAATGAAACACCCTGTATATCGCTAGTTGGATCACCTCTCAGATACTGTGGATGAGTATGGGGTGGTGCATATAACTTATATAACTTACAAGTCTACCAAAATGCAGTTCTTGAAATGTTATCAAGAAGCCTCGTTTATTTCCAAAAGTTGAGTTATATTACAATAACGGTTTGCTCAATATCAGGAACTGGATATATGTCTTCAATTACCTTTTGTATTGGGAAGTGAGAGATCTCTTCGCAACTGTCTCGCATGAATACTCGACAAGATCTTCTTCGTTCCAATGTTTGCCAACGTTTCATGAATTTCTTTATTTCCAAAATGTTCAATTTGTCACCTCTCAGCATAAAAAAGAAGATTCTGAGAAAAGGAAATTCCAGAAAGAGGTGAATTGTCTGCTAACAATTTCTTCTGATTATCGTTGTTCTCCGTATGTGTTGCATATTTTGTATAATAAGTTCCACACAAAGCTTTGAAAATAGCGAAATAGATAATGAAAAACACAAGAACCAACTACGAAGAAAGGTTGATTGTGGTTGGTGCTCACAATTTTCCTATTGATCATTCGTTTTGTGATACCAATATAAAGTTTGCAGCAATCGTAAGGTATACGATAAGTACCGGTTCGTGAAAACTTCGACAGATGATCAGAACTACCGAACATGAAGTCGACCCTTTTTCATGAGCCCTCGTTTGTACGGACGTTGCTGTCGACTCAACCTCACACAAAAATCTGCCCTGACTAAACATGCTCTAACCGATGTACAAAACACATTTTTTTTAAATAACGAAATTCTTTCAAATATCAAAACTTACCATCCTAGGATTAACATGTAAGCAAATTAGATTTATAAATATAAGAATACATGAACAGAAATGGTGAAGCACCCTTGATACACGGCATCTGGTTGCCACTTTCAGACAGGACCCGAATCAAGCCGATACGGGGTGGGATCGATGGGCCATTTTATTGTGAACCAACAGGGCCATTTTATATCGGATACATCAATAACGCCCCTCTCCGGTCAGTAACTCTACAATCGAGAAATAAACTTTGTCCAATTGTAGATGTAAGATGAAGAATGTCTATATTAAAAATATACTTTCAGGTTTTTTGGTCAAACAGATACTGATTTCTGTTCGAAACAAATTTTTTTAACCCTAGCTTTCGGCTTATAATTATTAGGTAAACAGTTAGAATTCCTGGCTTCGCCAACACAATGTAATCGATGACAACTACTAATAGTAGTAAAGGAATTACCCCATTATTGTAGACCCTGAAGGAGGCGAAATTATTAGGCTAGAGCTAAGTTTAGCAATAAAGAGATTTTGAACATCAATCCTTAATCCTTTTGACGAAAAAAACCGGAAATTTTTTCTCCTATATTTCAATTGATGGTCGATAAATTCTGTTGATATAAATTCCAAATTCACCACAGGCAGTAACCTAGGAAGATTCTTGTAATTTCATTATATGAATAATGCTATTTTGGATTTGAAGTGGTCAACAGTTTCATGACTATTATTTGCAAGCACGCGATCTTCTTTCTTCCTTATCTTCGGACATTCCTCAAATATTTCTGATATTACCTTTATGTATGCAGTACTTCTGTCATGAATATTTAATCTTGAACATTATATATATATATATATATATATATATATATATTCTTATGAAAAAGAGAGCTAAAATAATACAATAAATGTTGAAACAAAAAGTACCTAAGCTGAGGTAAAAAAAGAACGGGGTATCATAACATTCTTCGTATGATACTATAGAATCATACGATACTATCATCACTAGTATCATACGATACTATACAGCCAGGGGAAAATACCTCAGCCGAAAAAACCTATCTCCGCGTAAAAAAAATAACATAAAATATTAAATATCAGGAAAATCTTGTGATCATCTTCATGTTATCCGTCGATGGGCTCGGATATACAGATTCTTCCCAAAACGACTCGCAATTCTTAATCTGAAATGAAAAAAGACAACAGCAGAAAAGAAACCGATTATTCAGAATAAATCAAATTAAAATGTATGAAAGAAAGCAAAAATATTCATTCGATATATCGATACCTGAGAAATTCTGCAAATTGCAGATTTCTCCTTCCGGACAAATTTTCTGACTGGAAATCGACTATGAGAATAACTTCAGAGCAAGGGGTAATTTTTTTTCGCACCAGCACGATCATCAGGAATTATTGTCTAAAAATTTTTTGTGAACCCTTTTCCCACACGTACCTATTTCAATTAGTAAAGAGTCACATTTCCAAAAAGTGTGGAAAAAAACCCTGCTATTCCATTCTTGTACACTTTCTGTGCGGGAGAGGAATAGTAGGGGCTTTTTTTGGACAATTTTATTAAAAAACATACTGAACTATGATATGTCTCTATGCAACGAATGTCAACGATGACACTGCAATGGTAACGACATGTAGAATTGCGTTCGACATTCATGTGTATAAGGAATTATTATGAGTAATCGTATTTGATCTGTGTGTTGAATTCAAATCGAGCGTTTGTGAAAAAATATTAATTCCAACTCGTGCGGAAAGTGCTTATCTCGCGTCGTTCAGCTAACGACAGTTTCGTCCGCGAAAATATCTCTTTGTTCACTTGTTAGGAAAATAAATAGGCAGTTTGAAATGAAAATTTCGTATTCTGCAGTGTTCAACTATCTCAGTCAATTCGTAGAAATTCTATTATTCTGGTGGTGATTTGATGTTGGGTAAAAAGGTTTTCGCGGCGGTGGAATAAATAAAGCATCTGAGTAAATAGAAAACGGCTTATTGATCCCCATATTGGGGTAGTTTATCAAGATTTCCATGGCACGAACAGATTGTTCTCGTTATCGACACTAAATCCTTGAGAGTGTGTGGATAAGCTTCAGGGTTATTTAGCTGCGACCTCTCAATGGTCCCTCTGTGATATAGCGACTCCGAAAAAGACCCTGCCCCTTTTTTCGGTTGGGATGGTTATGGCAAACGGCGCGACGGTTCAATTGGAATTTATTGCAAGATTATATATTTTATTTAGCTGGTAATTTGTGGTAGCATAGCTACACATAGCTTCAGATATTCAGTACAAAAATCATTGTAAGGGGAGACAGAAATTTATATGCAATGGGAAAATTCAAATCACCTGAAAATAAATAAACCATATAAAAGTGTGATTTTGATAAACCTTGCAGTAGGCATTTGCAATAGTTTGTAATGAATTTCGGTTCTTGGGGTTGGTTTAAACTTCAGTCCATAGAATGGACTGTAGGTATATTGGTTCCAATGTTTTTAAAATAACAAAATGAACTCAATAACTCAATAAATATTACTAGCAATCAACTTGCTCGCATTCATATGGTAATTCGATTGCTCCTCTTTTTTTTCTCTCCCCGGCTTGGCATGGGTACCGACCAATTGACTTCGCATCTTCTTAGCCTCCGACGTCATATCAGGCATTTTTCGGTGGGGTTGCAGATGACGTCACCAGGGATAAAAATTCTCCTTCTAAAATAATTTTCGAGTCCCTGCTCACAGGGCCGACCCTTGCAGATATGCAGCTCGTGTCCCGCATGCGGGCGGCCAAAAGCAAGGGGCGGCCATAGGCCGCCACTATAATTTCGAACAAATAGTTCACGAACGACAAAATAACGCATTGAAGGAACCTATTTCAGAATTATATCATAGAGATAACGCAAATTTTTTGAATACATTTGATCCAATTATGTCGGAACACCTTAACAATATTAGTATATTTAAGGACGTGGGGCGTATTTCACACTATTTAGGGCAGCTTTCTCAAAACGAACCCATTAATAATTTAGCCGAATCTGTTCGTGAAGAGATGACACGCGTTATCAAAAAAGGTAAACCCATCATTTTGGATTCTACCTACACCCGACATTAGCCACACCGAAAAAATATGAAATGTCATTTCTTATTAGGTATCGAATTGTAAAATAGACATTTTGAAGGCTTTTTTTCAGTAACTGATACCACTGCAGAAGGTTTATGTAATTTTTTGTTAAAAATGCTTCTACAAGACCCCAGCTTGACGTTCATGATATTCGGGGTCAAGGCTATGATGACGAAGAAACATTAATGATGCTGCCACTTCTATCGGCAAAATTTGTGGTTTTTTCGATTTAGTGAGAGATCTATATTACTTTTCTGGGTCTCCATATCGATGGGATATATTCAAAAAATATGTCAAGTGTTTAACTTTGCAACCCTCAAACGACACACGGTGGGAGCGTCGCATAAATGCCATAAGACCCCTGAAAATAAACTACTAGCTAAAACTCTCACTAAATACTTGAAAACATTTGAGTTTCTATGCTCAATGTTAATTTGACATGACTCATTAACGAAAATAGATGTTCTAAGAAAAATGCTACAAAACCCTGAAGTAAGGCAGAGAGTGTGAAAGGTTTAGTCAATTCCAGAAAATAATTAATTTCACAAAACATTTTGGTTGATTCAGCAACATTTTAAGCCAATTACTCAGAAATAGATCCAAGCTGTCCCATCCCAAAATCCAAGAAGAGAGTAAGCTTATTTAATTTAATGAGGGCAGAACCAATTATTAAATCCAACCCGAAATTTAAAGCTGAGTTTTACTTCACAATTCTGGATCACCCTACACTCTCAGTAAAGGAAAAAATTTTGTTTTATATCAGTTTGTCTTTTGTTTTTTTCTCAGTTTTCAGTTTGTATTTCTATATTAAACTTTTGTTTTGAATGTTTTCTCTTAGTTTGTCAAAATGGATGTATTTATCCAGTAAATGATATTTCATCTAGTACATGATGAAAGTAGTATATAAGAATATATATGCCTGTACTTCGAATAATTCTAGTCCAGGTTTTGCAGAACTCTTATCTCCGTTTTATTAGTGGCATAAGAAAATATGAGTCTTTATCATACACGCTCAAGGAGACTGGGTGGCTTTATGGAGTACAGAAGAACTTTTCATTCCTTGGTTTCATTCTTTACTCTTTACAGTTATTATAAAAAAATATATAATATATATAATATATAAAAAATATATATATATATATATATATATATATATATATATATATATATATATATAATAAGAAAGGTTTTAAGGGGTATGGGAATTGATCAGTCTTCAGTTAGATCACTCTTTTTTATTTCATAAGGCCAACGTTTCGATCGCAATGTCGATCTTCTTCAGGGCTCTAAAAAATATATTACATTTGAAATGGACACGTGGTATTTTTTATAAAACACAATCAAACCTACCGAAATACAGAGGTGTTTTAGGTGTGAAAATTTTAGTTCTAGGATCAACATAAAAGGATAACAGCTGCCAGTGAGGACGATCTACATCACTCATATACTGTGGTTTTCTTTCAATTCTAATTTCTTTCGATTTTCCACTCTTGGGTTTAGCGTTTGACATAGGTTGGGTTAGGTTTTGGGAACACAGAGACGAGATTTTCATTCTGACACATACATAGAGTTCGTCACTACTTCTTCGGGTCTTTTTTATTCTGGTTTCACTCTCACCGAATCTGACATCTGACTTAGTTTCGTGATATACAAAGAGAACACTGTGGGATTCACCCAGCTTGGAATTTATGTTATTTTGGTGGAAGGTGTTCTTAATTGATGTTGGATGCAGGAAATGGTGGATGCGTCATGCAATCTCGCTTTCCGCAGAGGAATCGACCACGTTACGTGATCTTCTCAACTCACTCTCACTGAGTTGATCTAGGTGGATCAGATATGAATAAATGTTACTGATGTTGTTCACATCTTTTCTATAGTTCATTGAGTCCTCTCTGCGTTTGATATGGTACATCTCCATGAATCTTCTCTTGTTTCCATTCTCTTCTTTCTCTAGGACCTTGGTTGATGGATAGTCCATGTGTTCCCAAAACCTAACCCAACCTATGTCAAACGCTAAACCCAAGAGTGGAAAATCGAAAGAAATTAGAATTGAAAGAAAACCACAGTATATGAGTGATGTAGATCGTCCTCACTGGCAGCTGTTATCCTTTTATGTTGATCCTAGAACTAAAATTTTCACACCTAAAACACCTCTGTATTTCGGTAGGTTTGATTGTGTTTTATAAAAAATACCACGTGTCCATTTCAAATGTAATATATTTTTTAGAGCCCTGAAGAAGATCGGCATTGCGATCGAAACGTTGGCCTTATGAAATAAAAAAGAGTGATCTAACTGAAGACTGATCAATTCCCATACCCCTTAAAACCTTTCTTATTATTATAATTCTGGGAGTTACCACCTCAATTGTTATATATATATATATATATATGGAAAAGATTTAACGGACATAACCCTCTGAAACGAAAATGAACCGTTTCAGAGGGTTATGTCCGTTAAATCTTTTCCCTGTACTTCACCGATCCCTCATTATTTATCCTCATATTATATATATATATATATATATATATATATATATATATATATATATATATATATATTCTTATGAAAAAGAGAGCTAAAATAATACAAAAAATGTTGAAACAAAAAGTACCTAACAATATTAGATAAAATTAACTTTCGTCATACTGTTCATTCTGTTAGTATACATTCGAAATGCGTTCTTTCTGTTCCAAAACATGGAACTTTAATTTCTGCGAGGTCTCTTTCCTATCAGGTACCAGGTCCCAACATACTAAAAAAGTTGGAGTTTGAATACGGAAAGTTCACCCTCGATAAATTCAAACTACAAACATATTTTAAATAATTTCCGTAATGATCCGGTATATGATCTGGTAGGACGCAGTTGATATAAGCTGTTTTTTTGTTTCTCAATATTTTTTTAATCAGTTGAGAATATTGTGAGAGCTATCTGATTTAGGCAGTTTCGGTGCTCGAAATTTGTTTTATTTTCTTGTGCGGCACTGTTGGATTGGCTTTTTTCTCTTTGAGTTAATTGTGTGGAGATGTAGGGGGCGGAGGCATCAGCCAAAAATTTGAGGAAAAAGTAGCGGGTTTAACCCCCCCCCCCCTAAATCTAATATTAACAGTTTTTTTCCCAACAACCGAAGACATATAAAAAGCGATATAAGAAAAAATTCATATGATTTTGGGGCGGCACATGAGGATTCTACAAGCGGGCGACCAACACCCTAGGATCGGCCCTGACTACTCATAATTTTCAGAATTAGTCCAGGGTATGGTGAAGAAAAAAACAGGATGATTATACCTAAAATGTTGTTCATATCCGAAAAACGTTAGAAAAACACTTGCGTAAAGCATTATGATTGTGATATACAGAAAGTTGTACTGCAGGGGAAAGCATTCTGCTCTTCCACAGGAAGTGCATTGAAAATTTTACGTCCCATAAATTGAAGAGTTCTTTCATAACATGCATTATCATGATTTTTATGTAACAGTATGTTCCTACATCCTATATTGTAGCAATGACAGCTATCAGCTATCATTAACAAATAGATAGATATCTATGATTATACACATATAATCACTTTCATATTTTCACAGGGTGTTTCACAACTTATCCGACAAATTTTAACTACATACGCACTGTTACATACGGAAAAAGATGATTTCTTAAAAAATGTAATGTCAGAAAAACTAAAATAAAACCTATGTTTCAAAAATAAATTGAAAAATAAATTTCTTCATGTACCCTGGTTGGCTTAAGGGGTATTTTAAGTTGACTAAGGGACATTACAAGAGAGAAGAAGAAGAAGAATTTCTTCATTTTGCTTTCTTCATCGTTATATTAGAAGTCGCCTCAAATTTATTGTAGCAAATGTTGTACCAAACAACTGACAAGAACAAAATATGTGGATTTTTTCTTTTTTCGTAATGATAGGAAAGTTTAAATATGATTCAATCTTTAGAAGAACCCGCGGTAAAGCAGAGTCTGGCATAACGGGCTACTGCCATTTCACGTGAATTTTATTGGAACAAACCCCCCAAATCTCAGACGCATTATCTCCACTACCAATACTTTTCCTCACAATAGGAGCAGTGAACGGGTGAGTTTGAATTTTTCTGATATCGAGGTATAAACGTCTTATGTTGTAAAAGTGGATCATATATTTTCTTGAGGTATGTACATCTTTCGTGGGTCTGTCAAGATTTCTCTGATATTTAATATTGTCAGGAAACATTTTAACGTACTTTAATATTTTATATATAATTTTGAGGTTTGAAAAAAAATTATGAAGTTTGATAACTCCGCGCAGAGGGCGCGATATTATTTTCAAAATATCACATGATACTTAATTGATATTAGGTATTTTTGGGAGTTATTGATATATAAATCAAAAATTTAGGTACTGAGACTTCGAAAAATGATTAACATTTTGTGATCATGAAGAATTTGAATTTCCATTAATACTCATCGTGGGATACTTAATATACTGATTTAATTTCTGGAAGATTAGGATCGCCCTATCTTCATGTGAAAAAATTACTCAGAATTGTCTTCATTTTTAATTTTATCACTTTGTGTGCAATTAATGTGGGCACGATATGATCAGACCAGTCTAGCGCTTTCTTATGTTTTTGTAAAATTTATTTTAGTTCTAATTTTGAAAGTTTTTGTTGAACGGTACGCGCCCTGAATAAATGACCTTCCTATTACTGAATTTTGTTTCTTCTAATATTCAATGGTTTTCTAATTATAGGTCCTAGTCCTTAGGTGTTGGGTATTATCCAACTCTCCCCTACTTCAAATTCTATGCAAAATTTTCATTCTTGGAAACAATATTTACAAAAAAAATTTCACAGATTATTCTAAGAATTCAGGAACTGTAGAAATTGCCAGAATCCTAAAAAATGGGAACAAGCTGACTGCTGCTGTGGTTCACAGTATCTTGAAGCAACCAAGGATACCATTTTCATGACAAAGCTCATAATATATGACAGAGATGAAAAAACCGAATTTCCTATGTGAGTAGCAGCGAGAAGCGGATTTCCACCAGTAATGTAGGACACGAAACTATTATCCATTCAGCCCTGGAAAATCCTAGAACCACCAACTAGATTATATTCGGGTTTTAGCATTCACAAAATGAATAATTTCCTTCCAAAATCCCCCGTACTCAGTGTGTATGTTTTATGTAAATAAAACGTTTGCCATTAAAACACTTTTTTAATACTGTTATAAAGGGTGAGCGAAATGTAAATAAGTATTCGAGCAGCAGAAGTACGCGTCAAAAAATGATAATTGCATAAATTTTCCATGAATTAGCGCAATTTCGAGGATGGCGGAGTGTACTAAAAGAATTTCAGTCTGATGATATCCTACAGTTTGTGTTTCGAAATAGATTTTGTTGAATGTATTCATTACCAATGATAGAGACCAGGAAAAAAACAGAGTTTCATTTTTGTGTTGTTTGTATAGTAGATATTGGCTGGATGCAATGGCCTAGTTGTGGTTTTTTCTGAAGAATCGAAAGTAGGTGTAGTTTGCAAGAAAATAGTAAAGTTATGACAAATTACGATTAAACGACAAAAGCTTCTGCGGCAGTTTCCTTGTGAACAGCTTTCTTGAAAACAGTTTTCTCGTAAGCATCTACTCACTGTTTCTATTACTGCAGCCATCCTCATTGTAGAACCGATTTCAAAAAACTTTGATTGTACCCTCAAATTAATTGGTGCCACCACGATTCGTTGAAATGTCAAGGCGAGTAATTCGATTGGTTCGAATTTACGTAAGGTTATTTGATCGCACAATCAATGTTTTGTGAAACCCACCTATAGTGTAATACTTGATGAGGGGGAGTCTGGCCTACAATACGAAAAATATCTCAGTTGATAGGGATTATGTTTTAGTGCGTGAGCATGTCGGGTTGTCATTATCGGGCGTAAGTATGGTTTCCGAGGCACTATTCATGTTCAAGATCTTGAACAACATAATTTAGAGCCCAGATATTCTCAATAGTACCTATAGGTCAGCGATCTCTAAGAGCTGGTGAACTTTTTAGCATTCCATTTCGGTACACATATGCTGCCCAGAACTCACCTCTGTGTCGAGTATTTCGGACCAGTAATATATTCACACAACATGTAGACTATTTTTTAATGTCCCTCGAACAAGTACGCAATATTCTTAAAATTAATTTCGATAATAAATTATCATATCAATAAACAAGAATAGCAAACACTATTTCTATGGTTATGATTTCACTTCAATGTTCAAAAATAGGTAAGTAAATGATAATATATTAACTCACTTACTCAAAAGCACTAAATAATCTCTTGAAATTATCTTCAAATATTTCTTCTTCAAATTATTGGTCCAATGTCTTTCTTTCTTCGTCAAGTTCCTTCTTTAGTCGTAATTCAATATCTTCCTTAACCATTTTTCATATTTCCATTTCCATTTAAATATTAATTGCACTGAACTCAATAGGTACACCACTTAATCTTCATCAATTTAAATCTGTTTCATATGATTTTTCTTTGAAAATAATTCTCAATTCAATTTTTGCAATTTTTCCCATTCAACTCTTTCTTCGTCTCTACGGTTTCACTTCTTAAAAGTCCTCACTTTCTTGATTTCTTAATAATAATACATTAAAAAATTTCATAGAATTTATTTACATTTTTCTTATCCACATATTTCAAGTTAAGCATTATCAAGAAACCAGCAATATAACTAAATTAACTTGGAATTCGAAGACTACTATCGATAATCATATATGTAGTTCAACTATGAAAATTTTGAATTGAAAATATCTGGAATGTAAAGAATAAATTGAAATATTGAAACTTTTGAATTATGATTTATTTTATTTTATGAATATATTTTCAACGAGGTAATGTTTCTTTTCTTATATAAACTTGAATTAGGTATAATTAAATAACCAGAACAATAATCTCATAACACTACATACCCGGACCAGTTCATACTGATCCATATTCAGCTGCACCAAAATAGCTTGTGCTGTGGCAAAAAAAGTTCAATTTTGCAAAAGGCAATCGTATTCGTTTCGAAGTCCACAAAAACTTTTTCAACAAACAACCAGGGATTATCGTATTACATCAATCAGCAATTAGGCGGCTATGAGATCCACGATCCGCCTAGGGTGCGCTGAGACCACCTGAGATTTATCGTCGTCAAAAATTCAGGAAGAAGCACACCAATATGGCAACGAATAATATGAGGCAATCCACCATTACTTCAAATTCCAAGAAAGTGACAATAAAGACCGGCTAGTGAAAATCTAGATCCACTTCAGGAACGTTCTGTCATCGAACCAGCGTAGCAGTTCCTGAATTATCCCTAGTCATCAGAATTGCTTAACGCCTTCATCGTGGACGACTAGAATGAGCCGCACACTTTTACCAACGCTGTTAGGCACTTCTCTAAAATATCAATTAGAAGTGCCATCTAGAACGTTAGGTAAGGGCTACTTATTACCAGTAATAACTCAGAAACCAGCCACCTACTACTCTGGTTCGATGATTATGAACGTCACCGAATCAACTCTTTTATGACACTCGTTATAGGGAGTTATCCACTTCCTGAAGTTTCGCATGAAATGAAGTACTGTGTCTCCATGAAGAGATTCTCTTGGAGTGAGCTGCAGATGATTCTCCGCTAGATGACACTGAGGGCGCGTTCCACTTGTTAATCAAAACGCTCAAATGATCCTTTAATCGTTAAATAGGGCGGTTAAAGGAGCATTTTGAGTGTTGTGATCGCCAAGTGGAACGCACCCTAACTTCTCATTGTTCTTTCTGGGAAGTGCCTGACAACATTAAATGTAGGACTGCGGCGCATTTCAGTTGTCATGAACGAAGGTGTTAAGCAATCTAAATTTTCATTAGTCTATCTCTATAGATATTTCTTATGCTAACAAAAAAATATCAAATGAAGCTTCAGACCACATTTTTCTGCAAAACGCATACCTACCTTCGAGATAACCGTTTTCCTAATATAAAAGGCCTGATTGCTGAAATTCATTTCGGCAAATGCATTAAAAAATATTTTCTATTGTCGGAAAGATATACACAATAATATATACAGATGAATAATATCTATTTCTTATTGATCGATATCTTTTATACTATCGACACGCAGTGTTCGCAAGAATATTTATTCTATGTTATGAGAGGTTCATTCCCTGCGATCAGAATTGTTCAGGCAGTTTCACCGAAATTATCACACTCAATTCTGAATCATCTCTTGGTTCGCATAATCCAGAAACCTTGAAAAACTCTCAGAAGAAAATAGTAGGTACAGGGTGATTGTTTATATTTTACTCAATAGATATCCCACTTAATATTGGTACTACACGAAAGTTCAAAAGAGCGATTTTGCAGTATTTTTCATGGGCATTCATAAATCAGTACTAAGAATTGCATGAGGGCATCGTTAACCTAAAGATTTTATGTGAACTGTTGTTTTTCAAATGGCACACACTGTATTTTACTTTCCTAATCGGCAGAGCTCTTTCTTCTGATTTCAAATGTATATACTTTATTGAGGTTATCTAAGGCAGTTTTCTGAAAATATGGATATTTTCTTCTAAATCTAAGGCAGCTGTGGAATGCCACACGAGAACCATGCGATTTTTTTATATCAAAGGAAGCATGTAAAATAAAACACCTGATATTTATATCATTTATTTATAAACTGAAAGTTAAATTAGGTATTAAAATGACCCCCATTTACTTCTAGACCGAGTCGAAATTTTTTTTTAGTTTTTGAGGATTTTCCCCACCATTTATGGAATATATGGAGGTTGTCAATTTCTTTCTCTATTCTGAATTCAATGTCTTCAATATCTTGCGGACGGGCCCTATACACTTTATATTTTAAATATCCCCATGAAAAAGTGTCCAATGATGTTAAATAGGCCATAGAATGGAACCTATAATTTTCAGAAACTGTCGAGAAAAAAACTTAAGAAAGTATATATATTTGAAATGAGAAGAAAGAACTCTACCGATTAGAAAAATAAAATACAGGGTGTGCCATTTGAAAAACAACACTTCACATAGAATTTTTAGGTTAACGATAGCTTTATCCATTTAGTACCGAATTCTGAATGCCCATGAAATATACAATAAATTTGCCCATTTGAACGTTTTTGTAAGACCAAAATTAACTGAGATAGCTATTGTTTAAAATATAAACAATCACCTGTACACCTGTGTCAATTTCATTGAAATATTCATTTTTGGCATCACAATATTATACCTCATTTTTTAAAATCAAAATATTTTATGGGGGTCTTTGCATATATCTGCAAACATTCTAGGGTTTTCTTTACCAGTTTCTTGATTAAAAATCCATAATAAACGAAAAAAAGTTCTTACGATTCCGAAAAGTTTCATGAAGTTGAGAACTTGTCTAAAGTTCAATGTGTTGTTTTTTTCTCATTGTTAGGCAACAATGAATTTCGACCCTGACAAATTAGTACACGAGGGTACCTTCCTTCTTTTATTTAAAAAAAAAATTTTAATTGATTTTTGTTTCGGAGACTGAAAGAGAAAACCCTAAAGAGTTTTCAGAACTATGAAAAACAGCGAGTTCTTTTTTTGTGGGCTACAATTGAGCGATATTAAGAAACCACATTTAATTAGCTGATGAACTGAAAAGCCAGGTAATGAGCTAGAAAGAGTCTGATGCTCATATTATGTACCTATCTCTGAATTACATTCCGAACAAAACATCAACTGGGATTCGTTATGGACACAATGCAAGCCGGACGAACCCAGGAAGCACAAACTGATAATTTTCATTAAACTTTGCTCAAAAGAGAAGAAGAGCATTTTCAACATGTTTGTGGCAGAAATAGTATTGTGCGGTAATTGAAATACTTAACTACAACGAACTACGCTGCACAAATTGCCCTCTGAAGCACTGCCGCAGAATTATTAACACACATTGTATGCTTCGGTTTGTAAATAAGAATGGACGAACAGGTTACCGTATTCCATGTGAAATAGATTCTGACTTGTTGACTGCAATTGCGGAAAACATTTCGTTGGTGAGGGACAAAAATGAAATCTCTATATTCAATGGTCAAAGACAAAATGTATGAATGTGGTCCAATATTTGTCAATATTATTATAATCACTCGATTAATAAATCCAATATTAGACAAGTCATATGATAAAAGAGGATAAGATTTACGAACATTTTCATTAGAAATTTCCAAGAATACCTCAGTAAAGGAAGCCTGAAAATTTGTTAGTCCGGTTCTGTTCCTCTAATTTTATTGAAATTTCAGGAAAACAGCAGTCTTCAGAGGTGACAAAACTGTGAAATTCGCAATAATTTTACTTACAGGTTTGAGATTTATTGAACAGAATGTTTATTGATCACCCTATATATGACTATGCCAAGCAAAGATTTAGGATGTTCAATATGAATTAATTTTTTTTTGGTACGAAAACAAAAAAATGGTAATATCGAATTATCACGAAAATTGAATCTCATTGAATCTGTTTGTCGCATTCTTTCCAGAGCACCCTCTATATGTTTTTTTTTATTAGACTGAAACCCCACACAATTTCAAAATAAGTAATGTAATGGATGGCTGATTTAAGTTTAATTTGAAGCATATTGTTGATCATGTTTTATGTCCAATGGTATCTAGATATTGTACGTTTTATAAGTTTACTGTCACGATATGATAGCTTTTTTTACTTGCAGGAATTTGCACTTGCCAAGATTCATTTCGCGTTCCGTTAATGCGAAAATATGTGGATGATAACTGCCTTGGTACCGGCAGACGGTGTTGACGTCATATTAGATGCTTTTAACTCCTTTCATGAAAGATTACATTTCACAGTTGAAATTGAGAATGATAACACAATCCCCTTCTTAGATGTTTTGGTGATCAGGACGGGCAACAAACTAGAGACAAACTGGTACCATAAACCAACATTTTCAGAAAGATTCATGAACTTCAACTCACAACATCCTTTTGCTCACAAGGTCAATTCAAAACGGAATTTCAAACATAGAGCCATTTCATTATCTGATGATAGATTTCAAGATTTCAAAGCAATAATTTGAATAAAATCAAGTCCATCTTTGTGAAAAATAACTATTCCCCACCATTACAAAGAAAGTCCTATTAAGCAGAACAAATGATCAGAGGGAGTTGCCTGAAAATTCAAACGAACCCACCATATATTTTTCCATACCGTACATTAGAGGTAAGGTGACCATTCGTACTGATTTTACCAGTACAGTACTAGTTTTCGGGCATAAGTCCTGGTTAGTAATTGAACAAGAGCAGTACGCGAAATGTTCTGGTTTTAGATGAGATTTGAAATTTAAAACATTGAAACAACGAAATATCGACGTCTAATTAATAAGAATTGACAACCCTGCTCTATAATATATTATAGTTATATGTTTTGTTTTGCATATAAGCTAAGGATCAAATATCATAGAGTTATAATCTTTGCTAAGGATTGTCTGGTTTCACAAGTTAGTTTCTATTCCACAACAATCGTTGATATAATAATAATATTGATCCTAGTGAAGAATATTTTGAGAAATGTAATTGTTGCGACATTCGGAACCGCAAATCAACAATTAAACACAAACGCGGAACGTCAGCAATTCATGTAAGACATATTTTAAGAAAAAAGAATTCAACCAATTAATGAAATTAGTAAATTTGGTCGTTGCGGTCAAAATTCGTATTGTCCTTGTTTTAGGTTAGAGAAAAATGGTCACCTTAATTAGAGGGCTCTCGTAAAGAATTCAAACACCTCTTGGAACGCTAAACTTTAACATCTCATTGAAACCTCCGAACAGAATCAAAAGAAATTTCCTTTCCAAATTGAAGTCACCAACATCTTAATCAATGATGTCGGGAGTGATTTATAAATTTTTTTGTCGGGATTGTGATCAGGTGTACAATGGACAGACGGGTCGTTACCTGGAAACTAGAATATCCGAACATCGTCGTGACAGCATTAAAATACACAACCACCTTAAAAAGGAAGATAGAAATTCAGCACTAGCGGAAAATTCTCTCAAGGAATTAGACTCTTTTAGTTTCCATGAAGTTTTTTTCACAGAATTTGAAAACAACTTAAAAAAGCGCCTAATACATGAAATGGTATCGGTTAAACAGTGCAGTGATTGACAAACTAAAATAAAAGCGTTGAATAGACACCATAATTTGAATCCCGTCTGTTCTTTCACTAATACAGCATATATGTCAAGTTCATTACTTTCTTTGATATTTCACCTATTCTTCGACAACGATTAGTTATAATTGGACTGCCAGTAAGCCCGTATGGTTCTGTGTATTTTAGGAATCGTTAAATGCCATTTTCACATTTTAATATCACCAATAAGGCCAACTGTAAATGTAGGAAGCTTTCAATTCGTGTATATTGGGAATCTTTCAGAGCCCCGAAAAAGACTTTAAACTACATACACTACCACTACAACTACAATAATTGCATACACAACCACCTATATACATGTGTCTTAGAAGCAAACCAACCTGCATGTTTTTTATATTTGTTGATGAAATATGTTCCTGATTGAAGAACTCAATTGAATTCCACAATATTCACTAGTTGAATCCAGATAACGATTCACAAAATCATATAAAATGATTTCATATTCGAGAAATTATCCTTCCAATTAAAATTATAAAAATCTTGCATATTTGGAAAGAGCACTGAACATTTTTCAACAACTCTTCTCTTCAAATTTATCTACGTATTGACCAATTTTCCTAGAAATGAGTATAAAGTATTTTGAATAACTATGCACAAGTCAAATAACAACACAGAATATGACCCGAAAAACTTATCATGCCTTGAGCATCAAAATAGTTATTTATAACGTGATTTGTAACAAATGAATCCTCCACCTTTTCAAAATGTTGGCATTGAATGGCAGGCGAATGCGTGCCGAAACGTCGGTAAAAACCAACCACATAGATAATGGAAACAGCCCAAATAATATTTCAACAAATACACCATTATCAAGAATATCTCGTTCACAATTCACTGAATGAAATGACCAAGAACATAATATGACAAAATGAGAATGAATAATAATGTAATTACCTTCCTGTAAATCAAATAACTTAACACGACCGAAAATGAGTAAAAATATTTCGAGACCCCCAAATTCTTTAGAACTCTCAAAGATACTTCAAGAAATATGAAGGGACTAATTAAAAAATGCCATTATTAAAATGACAAAGGATTTGTGTTCGACGGAATGCTTTTATTTTTCTGATTGAAATCAATATTTTTTAAATTACTCTTCAATTTTGAAGTTCTTATCTTTTTACAGGAAAACTTCGTGCGAACTAACTATGTATATATGCCTATTTTATGAACTGAATCGATAACACTCGTACATCAACGTTGAAGGAGGTCATTACCTACATCGTTTTCTTGACAGTTATGAGCAGTATATTTTATAGAATGTTTTCATGTAGGTATATTTTCATGATCAACAAATCCAACTTTCTCTAAAATGGCCATGTACTGGAACAATGGATATATTCTGGCAGTCGAATCAAGCAAACTTTTTCAGCGGAGAGTTCAAATGAGAGCAAATATTGATGAATTCAACCACTCTTTCAGTTGTTTGGTCCCATGTTACTTTGACAGTTTTGTCCACTCAGGCTCTGTTTCACAATTTGGATCCAGTTTTCATTCGTCGATGTGTTCACTCGTGTGTTCAGGGTGTCAAAGAGAAAACGAGCATTCTTTCATATTTCTCATGATGAGCGAGATTTGAAGGGACAGACAGCAACTTTCATTCTGTTCGTAGGCTGACACTCAGAAGTATGAATGCACAATCCTCTAGAATTCCTAGAACTCCTTAGAAGTTGGGGTGTAGAACTCTAATCATTTGAATTGAGAACAAGTGTCAAGAAAATACACAATTTTTCGCCTTCAGAAATATCAGATCCATATTTTTCAGTTCTTCAGTTTGGAAAATGAAATTATACAGCGTGCCAAGAAAGTAACGTCAGTCTTCAATGACTCATGTACGAAGAATTAGCAAGAAAAATCTTCGCAACCGTCGAGTTTTAGTTTCATGAGCAAGTTATCGTATGCTTTTTTGAATTGGATATGTTTTACCGCTAAGATTCCGCACCCCTCCTCTTAATTTTTTCAATGGGAAAATTTGGATTGTGATACATCAAATGGAAGGTAATTTGATTATCTATTCAGAGATGTGGCTAAAAGCAGAATTGGTTGTGCCATTATTTGATAACAAAAACTAGGAAATAATTACAAACTTTGAGAGGAGAGTACTGCAATCAGACCATTATTATTTTACTATTTAGTATTGAAAATCCACGAATCCATGGATTAGTGATTTAGAAAGCAGTTCTCCCTATGGTTTTTTGAATTTGAAATCTTCCACCCTTTACGATCCACACCCCTCTGCTGATTTTTGTTCGAATTGTTGGATAATGCTTCCGATATATTTTTTTCACTAAATGGCACGCTGCGGTACAGCAGGTCTCGTTATGTCACTGAAATGGAGTATACTAGAATTGCTTCTACTCATGAATCTTGCTTGGACAACGTTTTCACAGTGAGGTACTAGCAAAAATATGTATAGGGTGATTGTTTATATTTTACTCAATGATCATCCCACTTAATATTGGTCGTACACAAAAGTTGAATTATGAAAATTTGCAGTATTTTTTATGGGCATTCAGAATTCAGTACTAAGAAATGTATAAAGGCATCGAAAACCCAAAAATTTGTTGTGAACTATTGTTTTTCAAATGGTGCACCCTATATTTTATTTTCCCAGTCGGTAGAGCCGTTTCTTCTGATTTCCAATATATTTACTTTATTGAGATTATCTCTGTCAGTTTTCTGAAAATATAGATAATTTCTTCTAAATCTAAGGAAGCTGTGGAATGCCACACAAGAACGATGCGATTTTTATATCTGAAGAACAGTGGATAATGAAACACCTAATATGTATATTATTTATTTATCAACTTAAAGTTGAATTAAGTATGACTCCAATCAACTTCTACATATAGTCGATAATTTTGTTGAAAGTTTTTGAGGATTTTCCTTACCATTCATGGAATATATTGGGATTATCAATTTCTTCTTCTATTCTGAATTCAATGTCTACAATATTTTGCGGACGGGCCATATACACTTTATATTTCCAATATCTCCATAAAAAAAGGTTCAATGATGTTAAGTAGGGACTATCAGGAGGCCATAGAATCATAGCATTCGCGAGTGGCGTTTGAAAGCTGCCTTAAATTCAGACGAAAAAACCTATAATTTTCAGAAACTGCCAAAAATAACATTAATAAAGTATATATATATATATATATATATATATATATATTATATATATATATATATATATATATATAATTATGTTTTTCGGGAGGAAGACTTCGTTTTTAAAAAAAAACTACTTTTTTACTTTATTCAATACAATACAACGTTAATACTTGGTAGAGCTACTAGATCGATTAATTAACTGACTGGAAATTGTCATCCACAGATATTTATAATATTCTCTTATCTTATTCTTCCTGCGTATTGACTGCAGGTGTTCATTGCTTAGTCTGCAAAATACAACATAGTAATATATCGAATGAATGGCATATAGATAAACAATGTATCTAATTAGTATGGGGCCATATTATGTAATTATATATATATTTGAAATCTGAAGGAAGAGCTCCATCGATTAGGAAAATAAAATACATATTACATGATGCATCCTCTCTAAGTTACATCTGCAATTTTATCTATTAATCTATCTAGCAAGGGTTGAAGCGCTATGCGTCCGTAACCTACATCTCAAGTTGTTCCCCTCGAAACAGAAATCGACCTGTCCGAGCATTTCTATCGAAAAAATTTATTTCGTCTGTAATCGCGTCTGTTTCGTTTTCTAATGCCCACCCTGTATTTCGAGAACTAATGCATAAAATGAAAAAACAATTACTGTGCTGAAATCAGTATAAAAATACCTTTCAAATGAGGTATCACTCACCCCATCTTCCCTATTCAAAAATTGGGGGTGAGGGTTGTAGTAGCAAGGGTTGAAGCGCTATGCGTCCGTAACCTACATCTTAAGTTGTCCCCCTCGAAACAGAAATCGACCTGTCCGAGCATTTCTATCGAAAAAATTTATTTCGTCTGTAATCTCGTCTGTTTCGTTTTCAAATGGCCACTCTGTATGTGCGCATCTGATTGACGACTGAAAGCTTGCATTGATTTCGATTTGAGTCATACTTGAATGAAAGGAAACAAAGGGTTAAAATTATGACAGATTGAATGGAGTTAAAATCTATAATACTTGAGAACATTACTGGTGTACCTCAAGGTAGAATTTTGGGTCCAGTACTATTTATTGTAATTTTGAATGATATAGTACAGATACTTATCACAGATTCTTGTAATATTACCAATTATACCGATGATACTAACTTAATGGTGGCAGGATCCACGTTTCCTGAACCAATAAAGGTTGCAGGCAGTTTGATTGAACATATCCGTAGTTGCTCCAATCAAAATGGTCTATTGTTGAATGAGAAGAAAACCTGTATTGTATTGTTTAGAACACCTCAACAGAATATCGGAACACCCTCAACTAAAATTATTTCTATCTTCACACCAGAAATATCTCCTAAATTGGCCACGTCTATTATGAAAGTGTTCTCTTTTTACTAATGATCAGTAAATCGGGCTCAATTTGTTTTATTTCCTAATCAGTTAACTATTATTATTAGTTTATTATTAGATTTTATTTTATTTAATTATTACTTTTGGTACTATTATTCCCAGTCAACACAATTCCATATCAACAACATATCATATATATTACAATGTTCCGTGTTACATAGCCAGGTACCATACATGATCTATCCTGTAACATTGAAATGAGCGCTCTATGTCCGCCTTTCGCTACATACATTGTAAAGTACCTGCAATATCGCATGTTTGATATATGTACCTTACATGCTATGTCCAAATGTGTATAGCTCTGGTACAGAGCATCTGTCAC
This sequence comes from Hippodamia convergens, assembly GCA_038502775.1. Classification (NCBI taxonomy): domain Eukaryota; kingdom Metazoa; phylum Arthropoda; class Insecta; order Coleoptera; family Coccinellidae; genus Hippodamia; species Hippodamia convergens. The sequence continues at coordinate 27,313,605 of CM076610.1, forward strand.
GTAATTGTAATATAACATCTAAAGCACATGTACCTTACATGTTATATATCTTGAAATATATTTACTACATATACCTACTCATCACTGATATATTCTGAATTACTTAGGAAGGAGCTTTTGCTCCTTCCATGTAACATTTTTGTAATGTATGTGTAATTTGAACAAAAAAATTACGTCACATCAAAATACTTCAGGATGAAAAAGGAAACAAATATTCAGACAAATTCTTTATTTCAGTATATGTAAAATATTATATGGGAAACTCATAAATGACAACTTTCACTCACCAAACTGGAATTTCTAATTGAGGAAATTCACCAAATCCAAAACAGTTAAAAATTTACTGCTAGAGGTTAAGTTCCTGAAAAGATAAATTTACAACAGTGTTTGCTCTTTCAATTGTGAAATAATCTCAAATGAATAAATAAAAGTTCACCAATATACGCACGATGATACCTACACATCTTTTATTGTGATTTTAGTGCCACTGCTTATAATTGCTAGGGAACACATAACAACTTACCGTAAATTCCGGATTTCTATTTTTTTTTCAATAAAAAACTATATGATACTCAATAACAACCATAAGCACACTAATCTCTCGACTGTCTCAGACAGGAAATAAAATGGAAGTCTGAATCAATCTGAATCTACAACTTTTCCACAACCGCTGCTGAACGACTATGACAATGAAATGCAAATGGCTACTGGCTATTATGATAATATTACTATAATATCACTGAAAAAATATAAATGATACATAATTTTTATATATCTGATCAGAGTATTATAAAATATGTACCATATACATCGCATAAATTACATAACAAAGTTATGTATATGAAACATGTAGGTATATTGTATTATGTTTCATATATCACTTGTGAAATGAGAATGATATATACGCGGTACATTCATTTTTCATATATCAGTTATGATTCTAGTATTTTCCCTAATGTTATGTAACACGAGAGCGCATGTAACACCTTGGTTGGCTGGGTTATCATTATTATTATAAGGTAATTATTTTATAATTTATAACTGTATTTATAAAGGTGTGGATAGACCTTAAAAGGTCTTCTCTAGTTGTTTTGACAACTTCTCTCAATTCATATATTTCGTTTTTCCAACAGCTAATCAGTTCCACTCATTATGTGTTTGTTCACGTTCACGTTATGGGACTTAGCAGTGCTAATGATTAGACAGCAATCTTTTATCTCATATATGTTCAGACAGGTATAACCAAACTCGATCACGCACATGTCTATAGAACATCTTATAAATAGTTGTCCCATTTATAAATTTCAAGATGATTTCGAGGCTATACATAAAGTAACAAATGTATTTCTAAAATGGGTGGTTAATTTCAAAATTATTTGATTTATTCTGAATATTCGGTTTCTTTTCTGCTTTTTTCTTTTTTCATTTCAGATTAAGAATTGCGAGCTGTTTCGGGAAGAATCTATCGACGGATAACATGAAGATGATCTCACACTGATGTCTCTCAAGATTTTTCCTGATATTCATTATTTTATGTTATTTTTTTTACGGGGTGGCAGGTTTTTTCCCCTGGCTCTATAGTATCGTATGATACTAGTGATGATAGTATCGTATGATTCTATAGTATCATACGAAGAATGTTATGATACCCCGTTCTTTTTTTACCTCAGCTTAGGTACTTTTTGTTTCAACATTTATTGTATTATTTTAGCTCTCTATTTTCATAAGAATATATATATATATATATATATATATATATATATATATATATATATATATATTCGAAAACACATATAAATCGTCTCAACAATTTTTTTTTTCGGAAAATCGAATATGTCGACGAATGCAACGATTTCAATACGAATGTATTCAGAATCAGAATTGAATACTCTATCAAAAAATTTTTTTCATTACCTGTATAGGTGAGGGTGGGCATGCTTCAAGAATATTTTAGCTGGGCAGATAATATCGAGCAATTTCATAATCCCCTCTTTCAGATTTCAAATAGGTCCAGTTCTCCGGAAATGTCTAATAGGCCGTCTAACTTGGAACACCCTGTATTTGCTCATGTTTTCTTAAGAGAGTTCTAGGTAGGGTGATATTTTGATAACTTCAGTCAATTCATATACGTACTTCATTTTTCCAACCAGCTCACCAGTTTTACTTATGTTGTTGTTCACGTTATAAGACTTCAGACAGGTATAATCAAACTCGAACAGGTACAATTCTTAGGAACTCATTCGAAAAATAGAATGTTCTTTATCTTTCCAACCATTTTTTCTCGTCAAAATAAGAATACTATAATATACTATAAAACTTTTAATCTTGATTATATCGAATTAAATTGATTTGTTTTTTTTTTTCAAATTATAGAATTACTCGTAAATCGAATGAAACACCCTTGTACAGGAAATGAAAAAATGTCTGGAGGGCTTGACTCATATATAGTATTTCTCTTAGATGGATAATGTCCGAAGCATAGATGAAGAACGATAACAAGACGGTAATCGTCCATAACGAACAGAAATGTATGTTGTGGGAGTAAGCCATACCACTAAAGACATTCCGAGCAGTTTGCGGAGCTATTCGGAAGAAGCGTTCGGAATATTAATAGAATTGGGCTGTAATGCAACCGCAGTGGCATTAATTTAATTAGTGGGGCATTAAGCCGCGCTCACATTGATTGCTCATTTCAGCTACATACCACTTAAGGCGTTGCAGCAAAAAGGTTCGAGATCAGGCATCATGGTAATAACAATTTCCGATAAGAAATTTGCATGTAATAAAAGTGGGATTTACACCAACAACAACTAGAAATCAATAACAGTTACATCGAAAGAACAGCATTTTCAATTAGATCGTAAACATGTAGATACTCATGTTTTGACGTATCAGCGAATCGGCTCAACCCATAAATCTTTATTTCCACTCACGAGGAAAAGGTATGACAAGTATTCTCCCGATTTTTCAGAGGAAATGAGTGGATTCTTACTAGTACTATATAAAAGGTGTTGTACTCGAAACGAAACAAACTTTCCAACCAGCTCTCAGGGCTCAAAGTTTGAAAATGGATAACTTCAAATGTTCGAAGATCATAATTTTTTTAATGTTACCTGAGTGAACATTGTTTATTTTCCTATATTCAAGGTTTCCAATCCTATCCACCCAAAATTTCAATTATTTACTTCCTTTCTGTGGAAGCTGCATTTTAATTGTTTTTAGAAACAAGGTGTACGAATTTATATTGGATGCCAAAACAAATATTATGAAAAGTATCTCGTAGTTTCTGTCATTTCCTGTGGTCACGAAGGGGTTGAAATTCTTCATATTTCTTCATTTACCTTGTGTTTAAGGCCCACATCCACTCAATCCACTGCTTTCAATGAAGATCTAATAATCCTTGTTGTCTCACTCAAATACGATACTTCCACTCTATTGTACAACGATGTTTCTATGAACTGTTCTTGAATATCCAGTTGAACTATGAGCAAAAACTATTTGTAATATCATGAAAAAATAAATCAGTCAAAGTCAAAATGGAAACAGTGTGCCATTTCGTTGGAAAAAATATATCGAGTTGACCAAAAATATTGAAATACATTTCACGCAACGCTTAAAGAGAAAGAAAAATTTTCAAATTTTTTTTGTGATTTTCAACAGGCTGTATCCCAGTGAGAAATGATCGTAGAGAAAATGAAAAAACTAACTTTTCAAGCTTGAAAACTCTTGTTCCTGAATTTATTGGTTAAGAATTTGTCGAAGTACCGGTAGCCTTGCAATCCTTTTTTGATCTATGAACAAGGAAATTTTTTTTCGAGCAAGATCGATGTAAAGGTCGCATAGCCTGTTTATTTAGCTCTAATTCGCTCTCGACACCCCTCAGATATGACCATTTGACTTCGAGATATCTAATTTTGAATGCAAAAGGATCCTTTTTAACTTAACTGCTGATATCTCCAGAACTGCTGATCGCCTGGTGGACCGACAGGCGATTTCTTTTCCTCCAGAAATTTTTCTAAAAAAAAGAGCAAAAAAATGCCAAATAGACTGTTTGGTCAATAGTGGAGGAGAAGCTCAGGTTATAAGAAAATTTGATAGCCTGTTGTTCCCCAAAGTCTCCCCTGAATCGGTAGGTCGATCGGTTCAGCGGTTTTCTTAGACCGATTGATTGAAATTCTGAAAAAATTAAGGATACAAGGTTTTTGCTGCCTCTGCATCGATCTTGCTCGAAAAAAATTTTCCATGCGCATAGAGCAGAAAAAAATTTTAAATTCTGAAAATTGTTTCTTCGTGCTTTCTCCGAGGATTGCAAGGCTACCGGTAATTCCAAAAAATTGATAACCAACGAGTTCGGAAACTAGAGTTTTCAAGCTTCAAAAGTTAGTGTTTTTATTTTTCATACGATCGTTTTTCACTGAGATAGAGCCAATTTTTGTTGTCCATAAATTGTTGCGCAAGGTATATGAAACGATATGGGGATATAGGTATAGGGCAAAGTCGATGATTATGTGTTCCAGGGTGAATTGATAGATATATATAATACAAGAATTAAAAATGCAAGAGTTCTGCCAAGCCTAGAAAAAACAAAACGAAATCGATTACAGCAATAACAATAAGCCAGTATCTGTGCTGTTCACGTTCTCAAGAGTTTGACTTGTTCTTCAGGAGAAGACTTGGCTTTTTGAGGAGCAGTAGGTGTCGAGACTAATATAGCTTCAGAATGAGTACTCAAACTACGACTGCTTCAACAAACTTATTGGAGAGTGTTTCGCAGACTTTTGAGAACAATGATTGTTGCGAGTTGCTCAATGTCGATCTGAGTAGGGCTTCCGATTGCGTGAGAAAGGAAGAATTCCTTCCAAAATATTCGAGTCGGATAGAATACAAATAGACGAGTTAAGTGGTATTTTGTGTAAAGATTAGGATAACCACCTAGGAGTACTCCAGAGAGATCATTTATCATATAGGTGAATGACCTACCTGAAAGTATATACACCAACAAAAACATTCGATACGCTGATGTTTTTTGAGCAGAGCGACTTCAAACTTACAACAGAAACGACGTTGAGAATGGCTGTGAGTTGATTCAGGTCAAACTGCTTTAGAGTCAACATGAACAAAACACACAAATCTTATTCAGAATGGCCGAACCAAACGAAAATACCCTCTGCCTTCTGGGAGAAAATCTTGATGCAGAATCGAATTAGAATCCACATGTGAGAGCCTAATGAAAAAACCATCCACAGTTCCCTTTACTATGCGCCGTTCAGAGGAGGTTGAAGCATTAATTCAGTCGCCACTTTGCTGGTTATGGCTCCTGACTGCAAGAGGTGCTAGTGAAACAAAAAGAAGCAAGCTGTCGAGAGGTCTTGAAGAGCTTGCGTGTACCAACTATCATTTCAATGTTAAGTGCGTTCAAACTGTTTACAGTTGCGTTTACAGTGCGTTCACAATAAAAAATCACGTTTCTCAACCAACGACTGATACCATGCTAACATGACCAGGAATATAAATCATTACCCAATTAAATAATAATAACTGTCATTTATTGACCACAGTCAAAGGCCATTGACCGGAGTCCTTCAGCCATCATTGCTTGGAGATAACTCAAAACTCAATCATAGCTGGATTGATTTCTCCAACAAGGTTCCCAACTTACTGATGGAAGCACATGAGAGGGCATTTCTGAGATAAATGAAGAAAATATCAATCGACAACACCCTTATACAGGGTGTTTCCTTAACATGCGGCAAAAATTCAGGGGGCTGTTCCTTGGACTATTCTAAGAATATTTTGTCCTTTGATGATGTTTGAAAAACCTCTTTGTTTCGAAGATACAGGGCAAACAAAATTTTAGATAATAACATTTTATTATGAAAAATTACATGAAAATTTAACTTAACCTACAAAAACTGTTGAAAATGACCACCTCCAGCCAGCATACAAGCATCCAATCTTCTCCTCATTGACTGCCGAACCCTTTCAAAAACACCAGGATCATTTCTTATTAAGTTACACCCAGCAATGATCCGATTTCGCAAGTCTTCCACATTTTCTACTGGAGTGGTATAAACTAATGATTTTAGATGGCCCCATAGGAAATAATCTAAGGGGTTTAAGTCCGGGGAACGAGCAGGCCATAAATGAGGTCCACCTCTTCCAATCCAGCGATCTCTTTCATGTAATTTTTCATAATAAAATGTTATTATCTAAAATTTTGTTTGCCCTGTATCTTCGAAACGAAGAGGTTTTTCAAAAATCATCAAAGGACAAAATATTCTTAGAATAGTCCAAGGAACAGCCCCCTGAATTTTTGCCGCATGTTAAGGAAACACCCTGTATAGGTATACACGATTTCAGCAGTTGTTAATTGGTGCCATTGTGATGTTGGCCAATTTTATATTACATTTTCATGTACCTACTGTAATTTGCTTGACGTACGTTGTTGTTAGAAAACTTGCAGTACCTATCTTCATGTGGAAATCCCAAGTATGATGAAAAAAAACAAGAAAAGAGGTGACGAACTTTTACATGGATGTTTTATCACAACCAAGTACAAAATAAAAAACTGATTTCATTAAATTTCAGATTCAAACTTCTGAATGCACCTTGTTCCATTTTTCCTAGGAAAATGAAAACGTAAACTTCATCGCGATTCTTCCATCCTTGATCTGTACTGCTGCAAGTAGAAAACCGTGGGAGGAGAAAAAATTCTTGGGACTCTGTTATCTGAAGATAACAGTCAATATTTTTTGGGATTCTTTGTGTTCTTCCGTTTTGATATCATCGGTCCAATACCAAAGTCACGAATGTGTTCAATTGCTCCTTGGATAAATCGCGTTTTAAAAAAAAATTTCTTCTAGTAATTGATTTTTTTAATTTGAAAACTTGTATTATTTTGTAGCCTTGATGAAGAAGCAATGTTGCTACGGAAACGTTGGTTGAAGAATTTGTGAGGGAGGTTATATATATTGTCCGCGAGATAGTTCGATTCCCGATTGTCTTTATTGATTGTAATACAGAAAATTTCGTGTGAGTTTCCTTCCGTTGGTTCTCGATAAATTGGACAGTTTTGATCCGATTCGGAATGAAAAGGCATGAACCCTAAAATACTCATTGGCCATGAGACCAACAAATACGAATACTATGAAGGTTTTCTATACCTAGTGAAACCACAAGATAACAGAAAAGTTTGAGATATTGGGCCGACTTATTGAAAAGATTATTAACCATAATAAAAGCATTCGAGACGAACGAAGTTTTATAGAGCTTCTGAAACTTTTTTACACTCTCACAAAAATCTAATTACCTACCACTATCCCTAGATTAATGAATGATCAGTACCCGAAAACTCCATTCGATAAGCCCTACCTTCACATCATTCATCAATTCCAAACTCAATCATTATACGCTCAAAGTATCCGGAAGTGGAAAATTACGTCTGCAAAAAACTCCATCGTTCCTATATAAAATTGACTATCAAACTTTCAAGCTTCAATAACCAATACTCTCCGGGGTTTGTTGTTAAGATTATCCATCATGTCGTATACTCTCGAGTCGAACAATTTGGCGTGCTCTACAGAATTCTTTCGTGTAGGTATATCGTAGATACCTATTCATCTTCGCAACCACCACAGAGCGTTCCTGAGGAACGCAATTCAACAGCGTTCAAATTAAAAAAAAAATTGGACAATTCGAATAAAAGTGAATATAATAGAAGTGAATTAATCGTTTCATTTTTTTCAGTGTGTGTTATCCCATTGATAAACGCAAAACTGAAATGGCAGAAGGAGTGTAACAGGAAGAAATAGGCAATCTTTCGGATCGTGCAGATTGAACGAAAACTGACCATACTATATTAGGTATAGGTTGGTCAGCCGAAAGTCGAAGAGAAAGACCAAAAAAACATTGGCTGCAAGACATCAAAGAAGCCTATCTGAAAAGTCTGTCAAAATAGAAAAGAATGAAAGTTGGGTATCATAGGGTGACGCCATTAAATTGGTTATGGAATTGATAGCAGTTGGAAAAAATATCAAAAATATAAAAAATTTGAACGAACAGATGCAATTCGAAATGAGATAATATTTTGGGATGAAAATATTGCTTCAAAATTTATACGCTAGAACAAGTCCAATGAAAGCCGTTAATTTGATATTATTTGATTGAACATATAATGCTGAAAACACATTCTGTTTGTTGATATGTTATTTATGAAATGAGTGTTAAAAGTGACGTTCAATTTTTGAGTGGAAAATTTCACCAACAAAATAAACTCACCTTTAACACAAATACCATACAATGGTTTTTTGTACAACTGCTCTATTTTGATAAAGAAATGGGCGAATTTGCAATGACAATAAACTTCAAAATGCATTTTAATATTCAAATAATCACAAGGTTGTTGTGAATGGCAAACGTTTCCAACGTTGTGATTACTAACAAATGAGAACAGACGCTGTCATTTGAATCTCGTTCCTGTCCAATTTTCGTCTTGGGTTTTTAACTGCTTGATTTGTTTGTCGAGAGTCCAATAATTAATCAAAGTGACGATTTGGTTTTTCCTCTGGATATTGAAGAATCTGCAAGAAGAGGAAATCTGGAACTCCTACCTAAAAAAATCTGTTCAGCAGTACGATATTGCATATAACAATTTCCTGGCGTGGTGTAAATTAAAAAATGTAGAAATTAACTTCAGTGAAACTGTTTTCCTGGCATACTTAAAAAAAAAATCGAAAATATAGAGTTCATCAACTTCAATGATAAAGTCAAGCGCCCTTGTTGAAAATGGTGTAGATGTTAGTGAATATTTTAAGGTAAAATAGCATATTTGAAACGGAAAAGTGAAGGGTATCGTTCCAAAAAATCTAAAATTCTCACTCGTGGACATGTTAAAATGTTTAGGTATAAAGGATACTTGGTTAAGGTTGCAAACTTTTTTCGGATTATTTGGAGCCTGTCGGCGTGAAGAATTGTGTCATATATCAGTGGAAGACATCGAAATAACAAATAAATCATTGGTTGTACAACTGCCAAATACAGTCAGTCGTTCTTTCAGTATTATTGGAAAATATCTAGACTATTTTCATAAGTACTTTGAATTGCGCCCTTCTGTCATCAAACATCCTCGTTTTTTCCTGAAATACATGAATAATGAATGCACTGCCAGGACAGTGCTTTCGAAGATCCTCCGCTTCATTGCTAGCAGAATCAGGAGCAAATATTACGGATATATAAAACAAGGTCGAAGGAAGTCCACGGCGGTAGCCGAGGGCTATGTTGATCATTCCATTGCATATAGAAATGTGATTACTGAAAAAATTCTCTCAACCTCAACAGATTTTAGATCATCATCATCCAATCTGGCATTAGGTGGCCTGATTACTCCACGGCGAGCCCCACGGCCATCTGCAGGGTTCACATTCTTCAGGGTGCACACTAAAAACTATTTGAAATTGGCCCTACTTATAGGTATATACAGGGTGGGCCATCCATAACTTTAAACCCCGAATTTTGAGCTTTGGGATACAATAACGAAAAAACGCTAGCAGAGGTCAATTTTTTTTAAAGGGGTACAAATGAGGGTGTTCAAATGAGTTTGATATCACTACCCCTCTAACTGCAACCCCTAATAGCTCTCATGTTTGAATAGGAAAAAGAGGTCGAGCAGCACCTTGTTATAAAAGCAATTCAATTTCCTGCATGGGTGTATTTTTTCCTATTCAAAAATGAGAGCTGTTAGGGGTTGCAGCTTGAGGGGTAGTGATATGAAACTCATTTGAATACTCTTATTTTTCCCTTCTTCAACAAAATTTGACCTGTTCGAGCGTTTTTTCGTTATTCCATCCCAAAGCTCAAAATTCGGGGTGGAAAGTTATGGATGTCCCACTCTGTATGATGAGTATAAACATGGACAGTTGTATGCCTTCAAACTCCTTTCTAACATCCACTCGGGGAAAATAAAAATAAATATGTTGAAACACCAATATACAACGCGGGGAAGAGATCATTATTACCAGATACCTAGGTGCAGTAAGAGTATAGGTCAGAGAAGTCACACCCTCCTGTCAACAAAAATTTATAATATTGTTACTTATCAACTAAAGAATTTGAAAAACTTAAGAACATTTAAAAAACGATTAAAATCTTGGTTGGACAGTGAGAGCAGGAAAATGATCAACGATTTAATAAATAATACTTAATTGGGATCCTGAATGTTAAACAAAACTGAATAATATAGTGCAAATGGCCAGTTATTTTGTGTACCAATTTTCAACAATTTTAAATAAACTTGATGACCTTTTTTTCGGCACCTTGTGTGGAGTGAGTCTGGAATGATGCGCGGATGTTGATGTTTTTGTTTCTTCTCCTGATGCTGTTATTTGTTTTCATTTATCAGTTGTCTTCACGGGTTGAACAAATTTTTTTTTTCGAATTTCTAATTATGTTAATATCACATACAGGTTATAAACATATGTATTATGCCTCTGTGATATAAACTATTTCTTCTCGAAATAAACATTTCTTATTCTTATTCTCTTATACATATAGAGACTAAGTTAAAGTATGAACTGCCTTCAAATTGGTTTCAATAAAATTATTATTGGAGAAATCCCTTAAAGTGGCCTCATTGCCTTGTTCTCCCCTATTTGTACGGAAGTGAACGATCATATGATAGGTTTGAACAAGAAATCAATTAGGCATAAATAAATATCGTTGTAGATTCTGGAATGTAGTTCCTCTTTAATTTCAAAAGAGTCCAAAGATCTTGAATACATGGAACATAAGATCTCTAATCCACTTTCATCAGCGGAAAGAGTTATATTTCTCGAATAATTAGAGTAGTCGAGGATCCAGGAGAACAAAAATACCGAATAATTTTTCATATTTACTCTATTCATTCCACGACTAGACATTGAATCCTCTGTAATTTATGCTCATTTTTAATTGATGTCAACAGTCTTATGGAACAAACTAATCTATATTTCCAGAGCAATAATAATTTTCAAATGAAGCATTACGGACATTTCAGCTTTCATCGATGATGATTGTCCATTGTTAAATATTTTCATTTATGTTGTATATCCGATGATGAATAGTTTATATTTCATAATATAATTTTGTAGCAATTTACGAATTGCAGATTTAATGAATGAAAATATCAGACTAGATTGATAATAAAATAATTCGTTGAATATAATTCGGTTGACATTTACTATTGTTCATCCCGCCATCTGTTTGATATTATTCGTCGACAGGATTACGTGTTTCATAATATACAGGTGTCCAGTAAATGGAGGACTTGCGGAATGTCAGTGATAGAGGGGGTTAAATTCAATAAGGAATAATCAATTTTATTCGTCAAGGCCAAATTGTTACAGAGATGTAATTTTTTCAAATTTCCAAATTGAATGCTATTTTTTAGCTACTTTTTGTACTGAATTATTTTTATTATTATCATCATTATTATTATTATTATTAAACATAAATAAAGGCTGGGGACAGAGTCCCATATAAGCATAAAAAAACCAAATAATTCAACATGGTTGATACAATGCATGCAGAAAAAAAACACAAAAATAATCAATGTTTGTACATAACATTTGACCGAATAAGCACATGTCTATTTTGTTCTTGAAACCATTCACCGACTCAGAACTCACAACATCACCAGGAAAGCCATTCCGCGCATTGAAAACACGATTCATCAAAAAATGTTGTCTGTGTCTTGTGGCAAATTTCCCTTTTTCAATTTGAGTGTGTGACCCCTCAACCGCGAATCATTGTTGAAGATGAAAGGTTCCCTCAGATTAGCGTAATTAATTATATTTGGCTATACGGAAAGATATGATAAGGTCCCCACGAAGTCTACGTTGGTCAAAAGCTGTGCCATCCTCAGTCTTTCGGGATAGGTTGGACTACCTTACCAGAAGTCAGACGAGTGGCTTGACGCTGAACATCACCCCCTACCAACTCGCATTCGATGATTTTAATCCTGTTAGTTCGCCCTTCTGCCGGTGAACATATTCTTTTTGAGCGCTAGTATCGCGATGTGCGCAGGAGAGTTGCTTTCTAGTCTAGCAAACGCCATCCGTAACCTCAAATCTAACGTTTCCATCCCACTATCGTGAAAGTTTTATATTGTTTGATGAGTTTTTCAATAATTCGTTTGGATATTTAAGCTTTTATCATCTATTATTGTTTCTTTACTGGTAAGTGATTTTTTATATATATTTTATTCATGTATCGAATATCATATACTGATGTGAATAGAAATTCCGTTGAAGAAAAAGGTCAATGTTTCGTTTAGGTCCCACTTACTGATTATTAATTTATTTCGTTAACTGATTCCCTTTGATGTTATGAGCTTGATAAGTACTACAGAATACATTTCATCTCTGGCAAATGGCAAATTCGTATTGTCAGAGAAAAAAAGTATTTTAGTTAAATATTCTCAATTTTTTTTTTGGGTGAAGCCCTGTGTTTAGTTTGCTATTGAAGGTTTATTATTGCTTGTTCGATAATAATCTTTTATTTTCTTCCTCTTCACAGTTAACTTGACGTAACCATGCTTGCTTCGATAACAAGGTGTAAGTGTGCCAAATGTAGACACAGTAGCATCAACTCCAGCCGTTCGTTTCATTGGTTCTCAAATCCATGTGGACAGAATACAGAAAGGTATTTAGTTTATTTTTTATTGGGAATATCCTTCCTAAGAATTGAAATTTAATTTGATGATGTTATGTATTCACCCTGTCTACAATGACAAGCATTTGAAAACCTACAAGCTTCAAATCGTTCTCAGTAACATCAAACAACACAAGTTACGCAGTGACTATAAAACATCTTACCAGATGTGATACCTAAAACTGCCTCACACATTTTTTTTTTCAGGGCATGAAAATGAGCAGTTTGCTTCTGAAGGAGAAAGGCCAAGTGAAGATTATGACAAAACCAGTGATGACAATGAATTTGGCCTCTTCAGCAAAGAAGTTAGAGCGCACTGCAGAAAATTGAGGGAAAAGATGGGACGAAAAATGTTGGAGCGTTAGAGGTGCTATCAATTGCGTATAGCAGTACTTTGCATGTGATGTGCGGAAATATGCTTAATTAAATAATTATTTCAATTTAAGAAGGGCTCATTCATAGAAGTCTATTGTCAAACAAAGTGTTAAAACCATTTGATCTCATGAATCTACTGTTGAAATATATATGTACAAGTGAAAAACTCATCCTGTTTATATGTATATAGTTGAATTTTAATAAAACACAAGTAATTACGATTTTTTTTATTTTCCTCTCATTATTGATTTATAAATAATATATTATTTTCGCTTTTACTGCAATTGAAAATATTCAATTAGTTTTGCTTGATTTAGTACGACGATGCAGTATACTGAGATTAACAAAAAACGATTAGATTTTGAATAGCCCGCCACCTACGGCCGTTGCCGCTGAGAATTAGTTCCGATTTCTACCGGTGATATTATTGGGATTTCGCTAGCTGCAAACAGTGTCAACGAGTTTTAGTAGGGAGTTGTTATTCTTCTCGTTAGTATTTCTATGCTGAACATTCTCCAACAGGTTCGCATCGCGCACCAAAATCAGACACCACACCGGACCTGCGTACTCCAAAATTGGACGAACATAGGTTTTGTAGAGTTTTATGGAACTCGAATACGACAGATGGGAGAACGTTTTGCGAAGGTAGATCAGGGTGTTGGCGCACTTGCATGCGGACAAGATGTGTTCGGACCAAGTTAGGTCATTGTTAACAATAACTCCCAAGTCCACATGCGAGAAAACCACGCGCAACGATTTATTGTTCATTGCGTACTCATATAGCGGGTTGTTCTTTCCCTGATGAAGAACGACGCATTTATCGACATTAAAAGAGGCAACAGTCAATCCCCACACCACCGACTATTCGAGTTGAGGTCTTCTTGAGGGAGTTGATGGTCAACTAAGGCATTTCCATAAAGTTTAGTATCATCAGCATAACGACTTGCAGGACCTTATATGAAGCGCCAGATCACTTGCGTATACAACGAAAAGGAGTGGGCCAAGAACAGACCCCTTGGGAACTTCACTTGTAACTTGTCTGCTTGAAGAAAATGAGTGACACACCTTGACCGTGAAAGTTCTGGCTGCATTTCTACTTCGTTTATTGTATCGTGGCAGATTTTCTAGGCTTTCGTTGGAGTCCACTGCTACCTCAGTTATTAATGATTATATATACGAGTGAGTTAACACAGCAGATTTTCTCACTTATATGTTTTCATCATCTATTAAAATTATATCCTATATATATATATATATATATATATATATATATCTACGGTACATTTTGGCATCCTCCCATGTTAAAATCGCGGTAAGAGTGGCATCCGCGGTAATGTGGCATCCGATATACGGATGCCACTTTACCATCAGCTGAAAATCACACAGAACGGTTCAGCATGGCATCCTCTATACATTGCGATGATAATTGGATGGACGCCAAATTTGACCATTTCTGAACGTCCTGTATGTCAGAGGTTCTGCGCGATCGAGTTTGGTGGCGCTGTCGTCACACTCGTGTATATTATATTCACGGATATGTATATTCTCGGTTTTACATTTAGCGGCTGAAGTGGCATCCGGAGCAAGCGGCATCACTGGTCTGTCCTTCACGGGACGAGTTTTATGGCTTTATAGACGTTTTTTGCATCGTAAAGAAATAAATATAACATTGCAGCTGGCGATAGAAGATATTTTGCCGGGATTTTGTTATGGTGCGCGGAATTTGAGATTGAAATATTTCTGCTTCTGCATTTGTGCAAGAATAATCATGATGATAATTATTAGAAAAATTCATCCTGAAATATATTCATTGAAATATATAATATAATATAATATTTGAATCGTCAGATTATATTCTTCACGAATTATTATAGGGAAAATATTGAAAGGCCAGTCGACTTGAATTATGTGAAAATTAGATAAATGGAAACTTGGTTTGGTTAAATTAGATTCAAAATGAGGGCAAAATTCTAATTTTTTTCTAGTATATATCCGAAACGGTGAAAATTTCCACCTGTGCTTTATTAGATAATGATATTTCAGGCTAATAACGATTATCTCCTGTTCGATGGAACAGGTGGTGAAATAAATATCATTTATGATTTCAAATATGAATTTATACCATCCAGGATGATTTACCGAGATGGTCTATCAGACGTTTGAGGAAACTTTCATTTTATTCTGAGTACTCTCCAACTTCTGGTATTGGTACTCATGGTTCCTGGACATTTTTGCAGAAAAAGTTTATTTCGTAAAAATCTTTTCCATTTTCGATGATGACGATAGGTTGTATTATAGGACTTGGACTGTTCGCGGATTTTACTAAAAATGTACAGAGTTTTGTTACGAACCTGATTTTTCACTCGAAAATGCGTCGCCTCGAATTTTCACACGAAAAACTCGTCTAATATGGGAACGACGTGTACGTGTATGTAAGTCAATCATCAGATTGTTATATTAACTCAGATTCTTTTTCGTAGTAGAAACTTTTATTTGAAGAATTATCATTTCGAGTTGATATTTTGCCATTGTATTTTGTTACGCAAAGATAACATACCTATTTTGAATCATTTGTTTTTTTCTGAATAAAATATTTCTATATCTGCCTGATCATGAAAATAGGTTTGAAATACATATTTCAATCCATTTTCAGCGCTGAAACTTTTTCATCGCATTGCAACGATAAAAAAATACAAAGTGAGTATCTATTTCATATTATGCTCAAAATGTATTGATTCGTCTCAAATGTTGTTAAAGTAGGTGGAGAAAACTCTGAATGAAACTCCCAGAAATATTATCATTGCATATATTCAGTATACAGAAATATTCTAAGTTTTAGATCTGTCAACAATCATACTGAAAATTTGGTATTTCGAGATTCGCATCAGAATCAACCTCAATATGACGAAAACATTCATTTGTACCGATATAAATTACAATTTTTTCGACAAAACATAAGAATTTCAAACTAAATATACAGCGTTATTCATTCAGAATGGTGATTGGCTGGATCTCGGAATATTATCTTATATAATCAGGAATGAATCTTATTACGAACTCGAACCTAATAACTCTGTACAATTTATTCCGATTCATGGGTGAATTTGTAAGGTGGTCACATAGGTGGAGATCAATCCTGCGTTACAGATCTGTATCCTGTACCGCACGATTGGAAGATGAAAAGCAGAATACACCCATTATTTTGTTCTTGAATTGATATATTTTCATTCTGCTTTGAGAACTTCGATGTCACACCAAAAAACTATAACAGATATTAAAACCGTAGAATATTATGTGCATTATTGAATCTTTGCAGGTGATTTTTTTCATTTGGAATTCACCTAATTCTTATTCCCTTTTTTTAAATTATCAATCTTTTTGTGGGGTGTCCAATACCATTATGCAGAGATTTTGTTCGAAACGTGAGTCTGAGGTCGGCTTTTGACTTCATTGGGGTTTACAAAAGCTCGTTTATCCGTTAACAATTTAATTAATTAAATTCAGAGTGAATGTGAAGGACTTTTTTGTCTTGTGAGAATAGTAATTTTTGATTATTCGTTTTCGGATTGTTCAACTTTTTTTCCATAAATTTTTTTTTATAATTATAACAATACGAGCAATCAGAAAAAATCCATTCTATGAGCTTATTTGCTGGCTTCAGATCTGAGTGCTTTCAAGTGTCGTTGTGAGGTCCTGCCCAGTTTTTTTTCACATCTATTTCAGATCTGCTGGACATTTTTGTTTGAGTCGCCTATCTCGATCGTTGTGCACTTCAGTCAGTGGGTGAAGTAAAATATTCACGTGGTTCTCCTGCTTCATGTGGTGATTCCCGCTTTTTTATGACACCTTTCACGTATGGTACTTCAAGTTTTCTTGAAGTGTTTGATTTGAAACGTACCATATTGCATGTGTTATCATCATTCTTCGGATGTTCTGATGGTTCGAATAATCAAACTATAACATCTCCGATATTTTCATTTTATTTTATTTATGAAAGATAGGAATACAAACACAGGTTCCAACCCAAAAAAGTATTCACAAATTAAGTGGAAAAAATCATACAACCAAATGAAAAATTTAATTTCACACTATGTAGTTCCAAAATGAAATTGTACAAAATTAAATTTTTTTTCTGATATTTATTCTGATAGCGTTTGTTCTAGCAGTTTTTCAAATTGAGAAATGGACGTATTAAAGGGATTGATATCGCTAAACTCCAAATTAAACGTCGTCGAAAATGTGCAAAATTTTGTTGTTGATATACTGAATATCAGTTAATACTGCTATATATATATTATAGATTTTATGGATTTACATGAATTAGGTATCTTCACAGTTGTCCTGAGAAATTAATGCATGTAAATATAATCCCATTGAGATCTACCTCTTCATA
The DNA here is from genome assembly GCA_038502775.1 of Hippodamia convergens. Taxonomy (NCBI): domain Eukaryota; kingdom Metazoa; phylum Arthropoda; class Insecta; order Coleoptera; family Coccinellidae; genus Hippodamia; species Hippodamia convergens. Next base: position 27,331,057 of record CM076610.1, read on the forward strand.
CGAGAGCTAGAAACCTCGAAAAAACGGGAATTTGGGTGCAGCTGCTTCTTTGATAGAAGTCATCTGGCAGTTGCCAACATGGCAAGATTGACAAGTGCCAGTCGCACCTTTGAAAGTGCAGATTGAAGACAGTATTTGAGTACGTTTCCTTTTCATTGCATTAGATCTTGAAACTGAATAAAACAAGAAAATTTGATTACCTACCAAACCTATCATTAATGCGATCATTCTACCGATTTTGATGAAAAAAAAAACAATTTTGAAACACCCTGACTCCACCTACGCACATAACAGCAATTTTAGTCCTTCTTTCCAGTACTTCAACGCTTATCGCTTCAATAATTTAATCGATGAACAGAGGAGAATTTTTCGAGGTAGAATGTGAAAATATGAAAGTCGATTCGAAAAGGAAATGACTTTTTATATAGGATAAATGGATGTATTTGATATCTTGGTTGTCAGTTTTCATGCCAGTGGGAATTCTATACGTTTTGATAACTCCAATGGATAAAGCAGGATTGAATAGTTCCACTAAATGTGCACAGGATCCTGCCTTTTTGTTGTTCAAAATAACTATGTGTTTCTTTCATTTGCAATAACACATGCATAAATAATTATTATGTTATTCTGAGGATCATCTTCGATATGCCTCGAAAGGTTTGTGGAATTTTTTTTAGAATACGTGATATGAAAAAACACATCCAGAATAGTTATATCAAAACACGAAAAAATCTCATTTCATATATAGTTTTCAAATCCAGAAGTCTATCAAATTGAATTTTTACTTCTCCATTTCTGAATCAAAAAGTATCCGAAATTGAGGCTTACTGATATAAGGCGTTGAAAAATTTTTGTATATTCTGAATTACTGTGGGCGAAATCCAAATCAGAGCGAATAATTGAACTTTTGAATCTGGAAAACATGATTATCGCATGGATAAACAATTACCAATTACGCAATTGGTAACGAAATAAAAAACTATTCAGTCAAGTGTGACTATTACTTTCAGCCATTCGATAAATCAAATGAATAAACATCTTGAATGACTTCCGATCACGAACATGAGAATTACATCGAATTGGCAACATTGCTGGAAGGCAGATTACCTGGAAATAGAATATATAGAGGTCGAACTGTTTCCTACTTGTATCAAAATATACGGATGTCAGTTCATCCGCTGGATATAACTGGAAGTCGGAATGTACGGTGCAAACTTTCTTGAATATACACCAATATACACGAGGATGCAGGCCTATACCGTTTCGGAAAAGATGCCAGTTTGTTCGTTGGATATATATATATATATATATATATATATATATATATATATACAGGGTCTTTCACGAGGAACCTCACCCATGTTTATACGGGAAACTACTGAACGTATTTTCATGAAATTCAGCACTTATAAGTATTTCACGATGCTGATGAAATCTAAAATATTTTCAAGGCATGAGCACCTCCGGTTTTTCCGGAAATGACGTCAACTTCCGTTTTTCAAATTAGAACACCATTTTTTTATTGCAGAAATAGATTCCTTATTTTGATGTAACATTTTTCAGTTTTGGTTGGAAAATTCTCTCTGAGCGGGAAAATTCGAAAAAAAACTCGAAAATAGAGCTCCGCTGAAACAAGAATAACTTCGAGGTTTTTGGATGGAAAATTTTCATTTTTGGGATTTTGCAAGATGTAAGATTGATGTATCCACTTTAAAAATCGAAATCGCCATTCATGATACAGGGGGTGAAAAAATCGCTTTCAAAGTTAGGGATGACAAAATCGTGAAAAATCAATTTTTTCAAATTAGAACCTCATTTTTTTATGGCAGATATTGAATCTACGTTAAAAAATAATGTGAGTGTATGCATCACACCCTTGGCCTAAAGTGGATATTTTCTGAGTTATTCACAAAAAACTGTTTTTCGTCTTGAATTTTCAGCTATTTCTTTTCCCTTCACGCCAAAAAGATGAAATTTTCAGGAACTGTTACTTAAATCATGTTTTAGATTTCACCACCCTAATATGCAAGATAAAAAAGTTACAGGTTGTTCCTGAATAGACGGCGAATTTTGATTCGAATTTGTATCGGAAACCTCTTTATTTCAACTAATCGGCCATCGGTTTTCTCTCCAGTGATAAATAAATAATTCCTTATGAACCATATGCAAAAACTTACCATGTTTTACATTCTTTTTTTCTAATGATAGATATCATTAATTACATCTGCCAAATTCCTCTTTATTCAGTAGCATTTTGTGTTTACTATTAATTTGGTGATAATTCGTATTAAGTTATAAAATCGATCACTATGCCTAATTTTACCAATGAAGATTATTTAAATCTCATTCTACTTCATGGAGAATGTAATAAAGTTGTAGATAGAACGATTCGACTGTTCATTGAGAGGTTTCCTGACCGACCCAGACCAACGAGAGATACCATTAACAGAACCATGACAAACTTGAGAAATGTCGGATCTTTCGTTAAGAAAACTATACACAGAGAAAAAAGTGTAGTAGAAGATGAGAACAACGAAATTACAGTTCTTGCATATTTTCGTGTGAATCCTCAAAATTCTCTCAAAGATGCCGAGATTGATCTGGGATTATCTCAATCGTGTGTTTGGAGAATATTAAAAAAACATAAAATGCACCCATATAAATTCAATAGGGTACAGCATTTGAAGGAAACTGATTTCGTCAGGAGAACAGAGTTTTGCGAAGCTATGATGATTCGATTTCAAGAGAATGAAAACTTTTTCGACTGTATAATTTGGACAGATGAATCTAAATTCACAAAGAATGGTTCTTTCAATAGGCATAACAGTCATTATTGGGATGAAGAGAACAACCACCATTTCAGACAATGGAACTTTCAAGAGACCTGGAGTTTCAATGTTTTTTGCGCCATCAAAAATAATGCAATTCTCGATGTTCACATTTATGATGGGACTTTAACTGGTAAGATAGAACACTACACATGTTTGCATTATTTAAAGAATGTCCTCCCTTAGGAGATAGATATTCTGACATATTGACTCAAATAATTGAGCCGCTAGTACAGAACCATAATGACTTATGGTATCAACAAGATGGCGCGCCTCCACACAATTCACTCAATGTGTCAAATATCCTCTACAGGCTATTTGAAGATCGATGGTTGGCGAACAATGGTCCACATCTTTGGCCACCACGTTCTCCCGATTTAACTCCTTTAGACTATTATGTTTGGGGTAGAATAAAAAATATTGTCTACTCAACTCCCCTGACTGATAAAGAGGACTGCATAGAACGAGTCAGAAATGCGTTCAGGTTTGTTTAGATTTTTAGATTCATAGTTTTGAAACTCAATTTGATTTTTAAACACTTTTGCAGATCTCTTCCTCCAAATGAAATAAGAAGAGCAACGCACGAAGCATTCCTGAGACGTATAAATAAATGTCTAGAAATTAACGGTCAAAACTTTGAGCATCTTCTCTAGTTATAACTGCGAGAGTTTGCCATGGTTCTCCTAATAGTAACTTGACTTCGGTTTCAAGAAGGGGTGAAAAATCTACAGCATGGTTCAAATAACAGTTCCTGAAAATTTCATCTTTTTGGTGTCAAGGGAAAAGAAATAGCTGAAAATTCAAGACGAAAAACAGTTTTTTGTGAATAACTCAGAAAATATCCATTTTAGGGCAAGGATGTGATGCATACACTCACAATATTTTTTAACGTAGATTCAATATCTGCCATAAAAAAATGGGGTTCTAATTTGAAAAAATTGATTTTTCACGATTTTGTCATCCCTAACTTTGAAAGCGATTTTTTCACCCCCTGTATCATGAATGGCGATTTCGATTTTTAAAGTGGATACATCAATCTTACATCTTGCAAAATCCCAAAAATGAAAATTTTCCATCCAAAAACCTCGAAGTTATTCTTGTTTCAGCGGAGCTCTATTTTCGAGTTTTTTTTCGAATTTTCCCGCTCAGAGAGAATTTTCCAACCAAAACTGAAAAATGTTACATCAAAATAACTTGAAATTTTCTAAGGAATCTATTTCTGCAATAAAAAAATGGTGTTCTAATTTGAAAAACGGAAGTTGACGTCATTTCCGGAAAAACCGGAGGTGCTCATGCCTTGAAAATATTTTAGATTTCATCAGCATCGTGAAATACTTATAAGTGCTGAATTTCATGAAAATACGTTCAGTAGTTTCCCGTATAAATATGGGTGAGGTTCCTCGTGAAAGACCCTGTATATATATATATATTGTCATTAGAATGACAATTCTCGTAATATGTCTTAGTTTTCGGTCCTGAAAAATATTCTGTTTTCTTGTGTTATAACATGTTTGGTTTATCTATGGGAGATGATTGCCTTTCATTGGGGTCCCGTAGCGGTCTTCAAACATCTGAAGTGCCTGGAAGGTCGTATCTGGTTTGAAAAAACCCTCACGACCAGAGAGCAACAATTTGTAGATTTTGAATTTGAATATCGAAGGAATTTCGAAAGGAAAGTGTGATTACGTCTCCAAATTAGCTGATGAACATGGTATCGAAGTGATTCTTCTGCAAGAAACCCACACGACAACAGAAAAAAATCCTCGTGAAAGAGGACACTTGAAAGTTATGTATTAATTGATTTTTTACAAGTTTAGCTTGTTATGTTGAAAAATTGTCAGTTTTCGTAACTTTCAACAGATTCGGAAAGGGGAAATTGATGGAGTTTTTTTGTCATTTCTTTCAAATTTTGTGACATTTCTGTCATAAATATTCATAAACCTCCGAACATTATTTGGCCAAGAAATCTTAATGTTGATTATTTTTTAAAGTAGCAAATGCATTTCCAAAATGCTTTCGATTTATTCTGAATAATCGGTTTCTTTTTTGCTTTTGTCTTTTTTCATTTCAGATTGAGAATTGCGAGTCGTTTTGGGAAGAATCTGTGTATCCGAGCCCATCGACGGATAACATGAAGATGATCACACTGATGTCTTTCAAGATTTTCCTGATATTTGATATTTTATGTTATTTTGTTTACGGGGAGGCAGGTTTTTTCGGCTGAGGTTTTTTCCCCTGGCTGTATAGTATCGTATGATACTAGTGTTGATAGTATCGTATGATTCTATAGTATCATACAAAGAATGTTATGATACCCGTTCTTTTTTTACCTCAGCTTAGGTACTTTTTGTTTCAACATTTATTGTATTATTTTAGCTCTCTTTTTCATAAGAATATATATATATATATATATTTATGCCGATCGGTCTTTTCGAGGACGTTTCATATTTTTTCTATATTTTGAATTTTATGACATAGTTAGATTCTATTGTTGATGCTGAACCATATAATCCGATCAATTTCGCCATATGTGAATTTTTTAGAGAACTATATGGAAAAATGCATGTATGTGGCAATTCGAGGACATTTGATATATTTTTTTTTTCAATTTAGTTTCATCGGGGTAGTGTATTTTCCTTCATCTTTTTGATGAATTTCGTTGATTACAACTTCTTCAATGCTTTTCTGAGGACTTTCCTGATATAACACATAAAATAAATTTTTATTTGCCACAAGACCTCGATAGCTCCTACTTTATCGGGTGACTCCATAGTATTTCAGGTGAAAATTGAAAGCTTGATAGGTTGCTTGAAGGGGTCATGGGCGGTCCCAGGGGGGGGTCAGGGGGGGTCATGAACCCCCCCTTCCCCCAAAATGTTAAAATTAGATTTCTTATAGTGATCTCTTCGTGCAAGAAAACCGACCAGAAAACTTCAAACCTATAACGGCGACCCCCCCCCCCCAAAATTTAAGGCTAGGACCGCCCTTGCAAGGGGTACGCCGCACTGCAACTATTCACCTTTTTTCAACACTGGACCAGACACGTCCCGCTTTTAAGAAGCGTTGCTTTCAACCAGGATCCCAAAATATTTTTTCGAAGTAGCCTATAAATTTATTTGGGTAATCCATCCCCCTTTCATCCTTTTTCTGTACTTTACTTTCATATCAAAGGAATATTCCGCATCAATAAAAAGTTTAACCGTCGTGATAGTAAATCTGGTGAGCATCTCATAAACATCTGTGTATACAATGGTTTTATAGGTGGTAGTATTTCCTTTCTCAATATCATTTCCCTGTTTGCATTGTAGTAAAATTCTTTTGTATGCCCACTTCCTTGATGATGTCATCACTTATGAAATTCACAGCTGAGCTTATTCAGTAATGCCCACACAAACTCAATTTCCTAACCTAATCTCAACTTGATGGGTTTTTTTCGTAACCTTCTGACTCACCTAGGTTATTAAAGTATTTCCACCAAAAGTGAATATTGGTATAGCAACAATGACGTACATCTATCACAATTTTTCAGGGTAACATCCATCAGTTCTAACAGATAAACTTCTTGGCCCATCAAACCTTTGTTGATTGACAAGCAAGGATCCTTACATGATTACACCATATCACATAATCATTTTGTCACAGTTCAATTCTGGACACTCATATTCAAGCTTTCATTCTATGGTATCTCCATTCGTCGAGATAACATAAGCGGTGGCTCTCCAGTGGCGGCAGGGTCTGCTTAACTAGAAATGTTAATTCTAAATCTGTCCATTTTCCGACGAAATTCACAAGAAATTTGAAGGAATAAAATCCTCAGCGGCCAAGATTGTACTCATATTGTTGGACCTAAAATATTCCAAAGTAGTCGACCCTGATTATTCAGCTCGGAATGATCGTGTAATCTCGATTTGGTTCGCTGTCACAGTTGTCGGCAAGGGATGATTACAGTAATGAATGATTATGTCTCGTCTCAATAAGTTGTTCGTAGAGCGTTGTTATCGTTCGATTCACTCGTGAAGAATTAAGCTGGGTTCCCAGAGCTTCGTACTGCCGCAGGCGACAGCAATTCAGCCAATCAGAGTATGTGAACAAAACTTCCCCTGGCCCCTACTTTTTCATTTCTGGTTGTCAAAATCTGTGAAATAATTCAACTACACATTGGATTTCAGCGACAATCTCATGAAACAAGGAAGGGTGGGGATTGTCGCCTGCGACAGTACGAAGCCCTGAGAACCCGGCTTAAATGGTAAGTGAAGTTTCGTCTGAATTACATGAGTCCTGAAATGAAAATTGGTTTTCTAAAACTGATCTGTCATGCAGTCTTGCATAAACTCCGTATGAGTAGTTGCAAAACCTGCGGTCTACTTCTCTCTTTCCTGAAGAATAAATAAACTTACGTTGGTCTATCTGAAACATTTGTTGATTCTCGTATCGATTGATGTAATCTTCTGGCTCTATTTCTGATTATTAATATTCTCTTGGAAACCTAGTGTTTCTATAACCTTATCTTAAATTTTCAATGAGTTTAATGAATACATTAAATCATCAGATGACAGGCAGAACATTTATAATGAAATATAAAAACAAAACATAACACATAGAATATAATGATATAGGAACAGAATGTCTGGAACAGACTTACGTAAATTTTTTTTTAATTTTTTCAACAATTAAAATAATGCTCTGCGCCGAAGTCCGATGTTTCATTCTACAATAATTTTTTTCTCAAATTTTAATGAGGCCACTTATATATTAAAACAGCCGCCCTATGACGGAATGAACATTAAACACGAGATGTCAAAACACATCATATGCAAAACCATTTTTACTTCGGCTCGTTTATTGTAAAGACCAATCTAACATAACCCTCACATCATAATTTCCCCAACAATCTTCGTTAAGGAGAAAATAGAATGAAATCAAATCGATCGAAAGTATTTCTCTCACAAATTTATTCAAAAACTACCGGTTTCGGGAAGTCTCATGGCATCGTATCCACAATAAGTTCTATAGATTAATACTATATCCTTATATAACTGGCCTAATAATGGCCGGAACTATTTATACAATATTTGAATAAAGTCACTGTAGATTGCAAAATTTCTACAGACTTTTGTATATTTATTGGTACCTTTTTTATGAATATAAATAATAAATAAATGAAAAATTAAACGAAAAATTTAAATTGAACGAAGTTTAGTTCGGGCAGTTGACAGACAGAGGGCGCTTTATTCGACTCCATGATTAATATATTTTTCCTGATCAAAGATTATAGAGTATACTCTATAATCTTTGGTCCTGATAAAACTTCATACTTTTCTACTCTAATCTACAATATATGTCTCATTGGATTCTGAAGAGTCCCAGTCAGAGTCCAATTTGATTTTGAATAGAATTCATTAAATAAGCATCTAAAAGTCAAGCGCCCTCTTTCATCTTTCTCCCCAAACTACTGACCATTGAATAACTACAGTTACCGGCAAACACGGCGATGGAAATGTAACTCTCATATGCGATGTACTCTTTACCTCTACACGAGCTCGCATATGCATCCAAATGTCCTCCACATCAAGTACGCATTTCGGAACAATGAGTAGTTGAATATGCGATCGCAAAACTGGCCACAATGATACTCCATTTCTTGTCACATTTGAGACGCCCAAGCGAGTTAATTTTGAGACCACTTTTCTTTATTTCTTTTTGACGTCGCATAGGAATTTTGATGTGATACTAAAAGATATCTTCAAATAGGGAGCCATTTCTTTTCGCATTTGGGACATATTTTGTTATACTCATTGCGTTGACTAATGAGAGGTTTTTTGTGATAAATATTAAACCATTTCTAATTCGGCCATTTCTTATCGCATTTGGGACATATTTTGTTATAATCATTGCGTTGACTAATGAGAGGTTTTTTGTGATAAATATTCAGATTCAATTTTGTTACTTTATATATGTGACGTTATTCGAAATTTTCAATTTCAATATTCATTTCGTCCAATAAGAAGATTTGCTCCCAATTACATTATTTTTTTGACTGGCGGAGAGCAAATTTACCAATAATGAATTTACATATATTTTAGATTAAATCATTGACTGCATGAGGATAATGAAAACAACTGTAATGATTAATAACATTAATATAAGAAAAAACAAAAAAATGGAAAAAAAAGTAAACAAAAAAAGATGCAAAATAGTTTTGAGTATATATTATGTAGTAAGTTTCATCATCTGTCTTTCTATCCTCTGCCTGGCATGTCGCAGCCATTCGTTCACGTATTATATTCCGAAGTCTTTTTCCGAAATGCCTGTACTCTTCCTCACCACATCTGAAAAGAATGAAAGTATAAGTTGAAATAATCCTCTTTTTTTAAGCAAGTTCAAGTATTCGAGAAATCATATTGGATTATAGAAGGATTGTACCTTTATTTTCTCCAATCGATAAATGATTAAGAAACCATAATTTATAACCTGAGTTATTTGAACAATTTCGTTCAACTATTCAATTTATTGGTTCAACATATTCCAATTGATGAGAAGATAAAAAAATAATTGTCAACGTTTTGAATTTTTATCGTATAAGTGTCTGAGGGTTGGTTTCACAAAACTTCGTTAAATTAATTGGAACCACCGCAATTCGTTAAAACTTCAAAACGAGTAATTCGATCGGTTCGAATTTACGTAAGGTTGTTGAATGGTACAATCAAAGCTTTGTGAAACCCACCGTAAGTCATTGAAAAATTTCTGGACAACAAATTTACAAGAATTATTTGAATAACTGCAAAGGTTGTGTTTTACAGTATCACGGCTACACCTCAAATCAATTTTGAAAGAAAACCTCAAATCAACTACCCACTGAATGAAATCTTCATAACGGGACTTTCAGCAATTTTATTATTTGACCTGTCCTTGAACAAAGTTCGGCAGTTTCGTCGGTGAAAGTCCTTTTGAGGCATCTTACCACGAAATCTTTGCTGGCGTTACCCCAACGGCCTCATATGTTTTGTTCGGGAAAATCTTGAATTTGGATAAGGTGAACATTAGTTTTAGAAATTATAAGACATGAAAAATCCAAATAAGATCAGATTTCATAGCAGTTTAACTAAAAATATAATAATTAGTGCAAATCTAGGCTTTCCAAATATAGTGACATAAAAAAAGATATTAATTACTAAGAAATCTATACCGGTATCACATAATATTTAGAAAAATTAGACCAGTGGAGACTTAGTTTCTTTCAAGTACACTTATTTTCTCAAAAACCAGAATTTAATTTCATTCGAATACTTCAATTGTGTTTTTGTGAATTTCGCATTGAATTTCTCCAATATTGTTGAATCATTCCTCATTAATTTGAATTCCAGATGATTGAAATCGATAATAAATCGAAATTATAAAAAAATGAAGATATCGTGAAATGGTTTCTAGTGATGGTTTACACAAAAATCGAACCCCGAACTCCTTCCATCATTTTGACCTGTAAGTCCAGAAGTACCACAAAGAGCCAAATTCGAGCAATTTACGATACAATGTACATGTACAGCACTATTTCAGACAAGTTAACTGAAACTCAATTTTTCGAAGGTTGCTGCGCAGGTCTATTTTATGGAATTTTCAAATATCTTCAGAACCAAATGAAATATAACAAATTCAACGGCAAACGACAATTCTCAGAAGAAAATTTTTTTTTCTAAATCAAAAAGTTCCTCGCCAACACATATAAAAACTTCGTTATATGTTGAATGAAATATCAAAATATTTAGTTCAGAACAATAGCTAAAAGAATTTACTTACCAATTGATGCACTCAAATTGCAGAAAACCAACACTAGTCACAAGATTATGGAATGGATCCAAAAGAAAAAACTCAAGTCTAAAAATTGTTATACGTTGAATCTGTCAGACGTAAACCTACCCCCCTTTCGTCTCACCAGTGCGAATTCCAGGGTCCACACCGGGTTCTTATCTCGAGAGAAAAATATCCCGGCCTACTGTAATTAGGGGCAATAAAACCCAGATGCGGTAGTTTCTCTACAGTTGAAGATCGAAGAAATACTTACTCGGGTGCAAATTCAGCATTTTTAATGCATAATTTGGCATATTTGATTCATGTATAGCATATATTTTTGGCGTTGAGCATATAGCATATTATTGGACATATCTTCGAAAGGGAAAATGGAAAAAAATTATTGACGGACATTTCCTAATATTTCGAAATCAACAGATGCACAAAAACCCACTGATTTTAGTGATTCTTTCACTGTTACCCTCTTCAATGAAACGAACAAAGGAAGCGAGCAGAATTTTATAGTCTCGATAAATTTTTATGAGTTTGCAAAAACTGATATATCTGAAGAAACATTTCAGGAGCATTTTTCTTTCAAATCTGCCCGAAAACTGCACTTATATTTTGTTCACTTGTTATTTTACACCTGATTTTTTTAAATCAGATGTTACCGGGTAATCAGATGTTACCATTCCATGTCAGAATATGAAATTTCATCGAAATATCTGTCATTTGGAATTTTGAAAAATAAAGAAAATGAAAGAAAAATTGTTGATGACACACCCTGAAGAATTTTTCAGAAAGATAATGCACAATACACAAAACTCATACTATCATGGAAGTTCAATCTAAGTTTTTTTTTTTGAAATATAGATGAAAGTGAGACCAAGAAGCTCATTGTACAAGGTGAAATTTTTTTTGAATTTTCACCAAGCTTAACACTGTAATGAAGAAAAAATTGTAATTTTTGGAAAAATTAGAAAAAAATGTTCTGCTCTAAACTGAGCAGTTTTAGCTTGAATGTTCTGCATTCAAGGGACAACATGCGAAGCGAAAGTTGGCAGTAACAAAAATGAATCGATTTTGCATAAAAACCTAATGCAAATGGATATAAATATTTCAACGGATTGATTAAAAAAATGTCAGAATATGTGAAAGTTTGAGTTGTTTAACTCCTTGATGATGTAATGCATTTTTATATCTGAAGGAATTCAATCTCCTCCTAAATTCACCGAAAATGTCATTATTCATGTAGCACCGGATTAAGATTAACATTCTACATTACCACAGAAAATATGCTACTCAACGTTACCTAAACTGAATGTGATATACCTATTGTGATATTTACCTTATCCTTTTCTTCGACAAGATTTTTATTTTTGTTTGGGTCCTATTCCTTCATATTAGATTTGAATATTATACTTGCGGTATTATAAGAACGATGTGAAAGTGAGAAATTTCGACATGCCTTTTTGGTCAATAATCTCACTTTAATTTTATAAATTGACATTTTGATAACAAGGAAACCTTTAAATTCAAGCATGATTAAAGAGACTCATTATTGACATTTATTCTATTTTGAAATAAAAAAGCGTCAGTGCAATATTCTTTGACTAAAAAAGAGATCGAACTGAGTTCCATTTTGCGGACCTACACAACCAAGAGACGAATGGGGAATAATCCGAAAAAATAATCTTCGATTAGCTATTATAATGTGCAAAGTTAGAAATATTAATTATATTAATTCAAGAAACATTTCAGAAAATCGTTTAATGCGTTTTGACAAAATATTTTCAAGTATGACAAAAAATAATCCTTCTAGTTCATTTACTCTTGTGAATATTAAACATCTAAGAACTTCTTGAAAGCCAGGAAAGTTCTGATTATTGCTCAGTTAGTTTATCAAAGAATTTCGATCGAAAAACTAGTCGTTCGTCAAATGTTAGCTGTTGTTATTTAATGGTCAAACTAATAATTATTCGATCTCCGGACCATCCTTATGGAAGTTCTCAGTTTTTTCGACGAGTTGTGCGAAATATTACAATGATTGCAAAAGCGAATCGCTATGCTAAGTTTAATACTATAGTTCGAATATTTAGAGGAAAAATCAAACACTTCTCAATTATTTCACATTTCCAATTAAATTATTTTTACTTTTCTGGGAAGCATTCGATTAGGAAGCTCTACAAAATTTTCAATCAACGCTGATCGAAGAGAGAGAGAGTTTGAACGAAAATTCAATTCCTATTTCAAGGTCTTTTTCGCATTTCGCAAAATTCAACTTTTCGATTAAAAACCCCATAAATCAGATATAGCCAAATTCAATGCACACAACACAAAACGCAAAATGCATCTACAAAAATGATTATTTCTCCAACATATTCTCTTGCACTCAAAAAATTTGAGAGAAGTCCGGGATAAGAATTTCTCATCCACGGCTGTATTAAAGAGCCTTGTTATTTTCGTTTACAAACATGAACGTAATAAAATGGGAATGGTAAAACTACCTGCTCCCTTTGCCGCGTCTTCAGCAATTCGTACGTAATGAAATTAGAAACTGAGAATCTCAATACAGAAATCCATCTCTAATTAGTCAATATAAACTTCACGAGAATGGAAAAAACCATCATGTGTACTAAAATTTTCCACTTTACAACTTTTGTTTGAAACTTTTTTCGATAAACCTTCCTGTTTTCGAGAAAACGTAATTTTTTCCATATTTTCCCGATTTTTTCAAGGTTCCTGAAAATTTCGGAACCTTCATTTTTGATCATGAATTCCTACTCTCGTGACAATCATTTCCGCAAAAAAGTGTATCATTATAGATTTTGGGGGACGGAATTGTAATACAAATTCAAGATTTTCCATTCTCATTCCCAATCAGTAGATTCTCATTGCTAGCAAGTGAGAACGCCTCTATAAAAATGCACCGCTAATTAGCCACTATGAAAACCTTCTGATTCAGAAAAGTCATAATATTAATAACAAACTTTCGATCTACAACTTTTGTTTGAAACTGTTTTCGATAAACTTTCTGGATTTCGAGAAAACGAAATTCTTAAAATTTTAAAACCTGCATTATTAGAGTACATTTTCGAGGCAATCAACAATCATCAATTAAAAAATGCAATTTTTTTTGTGATAAAGTTATTTCAGACCTTTGTTCACTGTACTTATTGAGACAAGCAAGCGAAAATGGGTTATCTCGACGAGGGAATTGAGATCCAAATTCCGAAAGCAGGTAAAAAAAAGAGAGTCGTTTCTTCAGGGACTCTTAATGAGGGCCACATGTTTTATCACAAATAATTAAGGGAGATAATTTTCTCTTTACTTATTCAATATTCGCATGAATGTAAAGAAACTTCATTTAGTTCAGATTTCGTTTCTCAGTCAAGGAAAATTATATTAAATGATTTGAAGACACTACCAGATCCTCCTACGATAATAATAATCTGGTGTTGTTGCATGACAGAAATGATTGGTTTGTGATTCATGTGATTCAAAATGAAATAATTGTTTTTATTACGACGGCATTGGTTGTCCGTAAAGTTGATTTTTATTGAATTTTCATCTTTCAGACTGAGTTTTATTCGCAAAAATCTTCAGATATTGAGAAAATATTGAATTTGTCATACAAACTGTATTCTGAATATAAAAAATGACTTTCACAAAACTTGGATTGCTCGATTAAGAACTGTCAAGTTGATTAGAGTTATAGTGATTCGTTGAAATTTCATATCAAGGGATCTGATTGTTTCGATTTAACGCAAGTTGTTTTGACCGGACAATCAGAATTTTGTTGAACCCAACTCACCAACAAATTTTTTGAAAAATTTCGGCCTATTTCTGCAAGCTCTCATTTGAATCACACATATGACCACCGGTTGTTTCAACCCAGTTTTATATTTCATTTGTTTCATTCTAATTAGGATTCTGAGGACTTGATAATATCAATATTTATTTTTTTTTGTTACGTATAAAATTCATATACATAACGAAATCAATTACTGGAAAAATTTGTGAAAATCCCATCGACGGCAAAAGCTAAGCCCAGTTAAAATAGTTTCAGGCTTTCACGACCGGATATATTGACATTAAGAGAGTCTTCCGGGCTTATTGGCCGTGGTCTATTAGGAATTATTTCACCTAACGTTTCGCCCACAACTGCGGTAGGCATCTTCAGAGGATTCTTGGTCTTAGATTGTAGCTCGACCGCTGAATTTCCGAAAGTGACGCTGGATTCGATCCGTTATTGTTTGAGAAAACAATATTGTTTTCTCAAAGGCAGAAGCTATTTCAAACATCAAAAGTTTCTATCCTAGGATGAACATGGAAGCCATTGAGATATATAAACATAAGAACAATATGAACAGAAGGGAAGAAACTCCTTTGGTACATAGCGCATGGTTGCCGGTGTTGGAAAAGACCAAAATCAAGCCAATACGAAGTGGAAGCGATGGACCAATCAACATCGCGCGCGTGAAACCACTACCTTTTCCCGCCAATGATCAGGGTATGAGTGGGATCAACGGATCGAATACAGCGTCACTTTCGGAAATTCAGCGGTCGAGTTACAATCTAAGACCCAGAATCCTCTGAAGATGCCTACCGCAGGTGAAATAATTCCTTATAGACCACGGCCAATAAGCCGGAAGACACTCCTAAGCCCAGGTACATGATTTGATACTACACCGCCTTTTTTTCAGATATATAAAAATTTTTTCGAAATAATGCAAATTTCCAGTAACTCATCATTAAGCTTCGGGAAATCTTATTTATATAAACTAATGAAAAAGAAACGAGTGGATTGGAAAAAGTGGACTACAGTTACATACTTCATTGAATCGAATTGACCAGTGGCTGTTTTAACACAGATTTTAATTTACTTCTGTTTCAAATTCAACGGATAAAATTCATATTTTTCCAATTTTTTTTTATATTCTTTCTGACTTATCGAAAATTTCAAAAATTATTCATGAATAAGCTTCGGAACATCTTATCTGTAAAAAGTAATAAAAAATAGCGAATAGATTCGAGAAAGCGGACTTGGTTTGAGAGCACGTACCTAGGTGCATCTATTTGCTGAATTACAATTGTATCTTTAACTACTCACTTTGTTCAATTTATGACCTTAATACTACAAAAAACCAGAGAAGACTCTTATAATGTCACCACATCCGATCGTGATAGCCTCAAACTTCTAAACAAACCATAATTTAAATTTTCTCAAACGTCCTCAAATAGCCGACCCATTCGAGGACCGTCCCTGAAAAGACCGATACTTGCATCAGCAATTCGGGGACCGTCCTCGAATGGGTAAAATGTCCTCGAATGTACCAATTCATGCTTCAAAATGTCCTCGAAAAGACCGATTGGCATACATATAAATATATATATATATATATATATATATATATATATATATATATATCCTATATTTTCAAGTTTGCATCACAAATGATCTGAACATTTGGAGAAAAAATTTTCCTTCCTATTTTGAAAGCTCATCTTGTGGATGACCGTGACTATTTTAATATGTGTACAGTCTATAGCTCCAATGATATTGGGTAATGAATGGATATAATTCAGATTAAATCATACTGCCTTATTCCTCTATTCTGGGGGATTATCTACAACTAGAAAATAAAATCACAAATTATAGCAAAAAATGAATGAATTTTTTTCTAGAGGAAATAATATTATTGCCACTGTAAACTGTAACTTATTATTGTTATTCACACCGATACAATTAGGATTTCCGTGGAAACTACGATGATTAACCACGTCTCTACCTAGTTAATTCGCCGAACATCACCAATTAGTTGACCACCTCTTTGACATTAGTTTGACCACTGATTTAGCCTTAACATGCGTTTCAGAAACCTAAAAGTGAATTTACCTGCAATATTTGACCACTCTGTCAACTGACAGGCTGATCAAGTTGAAGTAGTTAACTATACTTTCTGCAACTCAAATGGCACTTGACCAGGGATTTGACAGCTGATTAGTTAATTTTTACGTCGATCGACCTTTCAGAAACCGGCCGTGAGCCTGTTTCTTCATTTTCTCATTTCGAGTTTATTCCATTGATTAAGAATTCATTTACGTTTTCATTTTTGAATCAATTTCAGTAATAGTTTCTTGATATTTCGTAATCTCTGATGAATTGAATGATGAAGATTCTTATAGCCATTTGAAGCAATGAAATATTTTGAAGAATGAACTTATCGATTAAAATTATGGCTAATTGAACAAGGTTTTGTCTTATTAAAAAAAAATAAAATTAATAATTATGTTCAAAGATAATTGTTTTTCTTGAAGCCACGAGCCTGTACTCTCCCTATCGATAATCATTTGGTAACAAAAATGAGTAGAGATGCCCTAGTAGTTAGGATCTAATAATCTATTAAAACGGATAGAATGGCTAGTTAAGTCTCTCGATTCATCTAATAGACAGACGTATTTGTCTCACAAATTCTCATCAATGAAATGTAGGTACTAGAGTCCTCAGCGGAATATTTTCACATGCTCTTCAAGAATATTATTCGGAAATGAAATTTCAGCACTCCTTCCATTCGGGAAAAGTAATGAAAAACATGTCTGTCAACTCACTCGAGTTCCAAACGAATAAGAAAATCTGGTGAACAACACAAGAAACGAAATGGACACTTCCAATAAAAACAACTCGTTCTAATGTATATCGGGCTGCTTCCTCGTCTTGATATATCACGAGAGCTAAATTGAAAAAGGAGAAATGCAGCAGCAGTCGGAAAACAAGATCAGAAACTGGAATTTCTTGATTAGCTGGCTGAAGGTATGTGGAAAAAATACCAATGCCATAAGGAGTGACAAGAGTATATTTGCACCCTCAAATCATTATTGCGGCTGAATGAAAAATTTTATGTATTTTATATCCTTGTGAGGTGCATTCATTCGTCATGAAGAGCTACTACATCCATTTATTATAGAACCCAACGAATTACATTGCTTTCACGAGAATCACGTTTTGATAAAGATCTGCACGAGAAATGTATCAAAGTAGATTTTTATCTTGTAGAAATATAAATTCTGCAGACCTAAAAGTAGTACGTAGTTATTCTGTTATATTAATTATATCTTATTTTTCTCTTTCTGCGAAAAGCTTCATCAATTAATGGGTGACGATATATTGTAACTGAGAAATTCATTAGAATGATTTTCGTCAAATTTTGGATTTGCAAGTATGTTTGGTGAAAGAAGAGACACCAGATTGTGTTGGATAGGTTGTTTGGTAACCAGTGAGATTTGATCGAATGGAACAAATTACCTATACGACTCAGAATAAGAAATGAGTTTGAGAAACACTTTCAGGACTTTTGTTTCTGAAATACAGTTAATACAAAGGTACGATTCCACCAAAATCGTGTGCGGCACAATTGTTCATGAACATTTTGTGTAGCACTTCAGCTGTGCGCGTACAAGGTGTTAACATATTTAGCGACCGTTTCCACCGACAGAGCTGTGGGTAACTTTTGTACGGGCACAGTGCAGCACACAGTGTGCACGAACAGGATCTCACTGTTCTCTCTCAGTGTTTCGCTTGCCTTCAATCGTTGAATATGGAGGATCAAGAAAGGGTGATGCTTTGTGCTGCAGCGTGTGTAGAGGTATGCACTTTGCTTAAAAAAATAAGAAAGAAACATTGATGTTGGGTGAGGCCCTTTTTGCAACGTCGTAATGAAGAGACAAATCGATTTGTGGAAGAGATGAAAATAGACCCATTGAGTGGATTTAAAAATTTCACTCGAATATCGTGCGAAGATTTTGAGTTCCTGATTAATGCTGTCAGTCCTTTGATTGCTTTACGAGATACAAACTACTTTCTCTCCTCTACTGAGCCAATAATCTTCCACTTCCGCAAAATCTCGGTCTAGTCACAATTAAATTTTTTCGCCAACTCCTCAGTTGCGTCGTGTTTCTTTTTTCTGTTCTTGTAATCTTCGTGATTACAATCCCACAGAACGGTATAAAGTTCAATTTCTTTGATAAATTCGATTATTTTTCAGTTATTCCACTCCATGTTAGCGCGAACAAATAGATGTTTTCGCTACCGTAGCGGAATCAAGAATGAGTTCGCAGAAACATGTGTGTGTGCGTCGACCCGAGTCCACCGGTAGAAACCGTGCGCGCACAAAAATAAGCAACTGTACGCGCGAACTTTTCAACAGAGTTCGAGCACTTTTGTTGCTGTTCGCTTGGACGAGTCCACCACAACGAACATTTGTGCGGCACACTGTGCGCAACAGTGCCGCACAGTGTAGCACTCCGGTGGAATCGCTCCTCAACAGTGCAGCACTCCAGTGGAATCGTTCCTTATTTCTTTGGAACTGGCTCTTCGATTACTTCATATTTACGCCTTTTTCTGTTTCAAAGTGACATTTTATGAAGTTCGTAGGTTTAATTTCACCCGATGGCACATGTAAAAACTTTTTATTTTTTGCTTTGAATTCAGTTCTTCTAGAACGCTATGCATCGAACAACAACAAAAAACTTATTATATCGTACCAATAAGCAGCACATTTGTGCTAAATATAAGTAATATTCTTGAGCTTGGTTATCTTTGTAAGATTTACGGAAAGGTTCCGTGAATCACAAACCGGTTCAATTTATATTGCAGAAATCATTGTTGACATATCTATATCCAATAATTTGAGACGTATTTTGTTGTTGATATTCTTCTAACCATAACCCTCCGTCGTAATTCACATGTCGAGACCATATGATCATCAAAAATTCAATTTCGTATGAGACAAATTATTTGCCCATGCCATTTTTCACCACTTATGAGCATCAAAGATGTGCTGGGACTATGTTTCTGGTTGAAATCTTGTTTCGTTCATCACGTTATTCTGACTGTTGATACGAGGCGTGTCCATGAAATATCATAAAACAAAATAACGTGGTGTCATTAATATATTTGTGCCCACGTTGTCACTTTCTCTTTCAATTCAGCTTTTCAGACTGCAGATTAATTTTTGATGCCTGCTGCCACCTTCTCTGTTAATTAGTCGACTGCCTTCTTCAACTGCAGGTCAGTTGAAAATTTTTTTTTTCACCCATGGGCTTCAAAAATAGTATTCTGATTGCACCAGGTCAGAGGAATACCAGCAGGAAGTCAATGTGATGTGGGAACAATTGAAAAAGATGCACCTTCGGATGCATTTTATATCAGGGAAAGTACTTTTACTGTGAAATTAGCCTTCTGTTAAGTTCTGAAGTCGTATGGTTTCTGTGGGTAGATGGAAAGTGCTCGAAAGAACAGGTGACACAAAAAGTGTTCATTTTGAAACATTAAATGAAGTGGTTCTGTGATTATAACGAGAAAACCTTGCGTGTTACAACTTTTTTTTTTCATATTTGT
This sequence comes from Hippodamia convergens, assembly GCA_038502775.1. Classification (NCBI taxonomy): domain Eukaryota; kingdom Metazoa; phylum Arthropoda; class Insecta; order Coleoptera; family Coccinellidae; genus Hippodamia; species Hippodamia convergens. The sequence continues at coordinate 27,351,070 of CM076610.1, forward strand.
ATTTGTTTACCTTCATTCTACCATATATACACTATTCAGCTTCATATTACATAAAAAAAGTTTTTGTCGACCAGTGTTATAGGTGTTACACATTCGGCTGATTGTATTTATTTGAAGTGAGCTCCTTACTTTCCAATTATCTTTCAATGATGAAATTTTTCTGTTCGAAAGTAAGAAAGTCTTGAGATGAATTCGAGGCATGCCCTGGATTCTAGATCGCAATCGGCAATTATTCTTGACAATTCTGGTTGATCCGGAAGCGAGAAATAGGGGTAGGTAGGTAGTTCGAGTTGCGATTTGGTGGTGCCTACAGCATTTGCTGTGTCTCATGTAAGTTTGTCTTCGTGTTCAGTTCTGTTCATCTGCCTAATCAATACCAGAAGACAAAATTTATTCAGCGGGACCGAGTGATTCGTCTCAAATTTCCATGGTGAATGAAAATATTCGAGGTAGGTACTTGCGATATTGTAATTCTTTTGATTAATCAGCAACATTTATCGAGTAATTCTTATGAAGATAAATTATATTTGATTAAAGAAGTAAAGCGACCTTTTCCAGATCTAAGTAAATTTCTTGTGACTATCGGTTGAGTCATTATGATTATAACGACGTTATATTACACAGACCTAAAAAAAAGCATTCGACAAGATTTATCATTCGGTACTGTTAGTACGACTTGCGGAGTTGGGAATTTGTGGTGATTTGCTTAGATAATAATAATAATATATAATATAAACTTTATTTAGCATACAGCTATTCGAATACATGAAAATTATACAATATACTATTCATATTACAAAGTTTACCAATCTTTTATTCCTGAGATATTCACAAACACTTTTGTCAAAACCGCGAATACTTGTCGACCTTTTTATTTCATCAGGGAGTGCATTGAACATTAAAACACTGTCATACAGCAAAGAAGCCATCAGAAAACTCTTATTTGTGAACTCGACATTGAAATTGTCCTTCGTTCTTAATGATAGGGAATGCATTTGATACCTTGTCTTCAGCATCTCGGTGAGGTAAGATGGGACACCTCCATTGACCATTTTGTAAATGAGGGACAAATTTGCTTTTTTAATGTACTCCTCTATCGACAGCCATTTCAAAGCGTCCAGCATGCATTTAATGGGAGTGTATCTATCACATCCCAAAATTATCCTCATGCATCTGTTCTGAAGGACCTGCAATCTCCGTATATGTTCCCTTGTACAATTCAACAACAAAGAACTAGAATAGATAAAATGGGGTTGAACTATACAATTGTACACAAAGAGTCGAGCCCACATGGAGAGATTATATGAAATTCTACCAAAATATCCTATTTTCTTTCCCAATATCTTACATAAATAATTTGAAAAATTACAAAAAGTTAATTGCTGATCTAATATGACGCCTAAATACTTCACTTCATTGACAGGTTCAATTAAAATACCATTTATAAAAACATTGTAGTTGCAACTCCTGAACTCATTACAATTTGTTTTCGATCTTAGTTTTATCAAAATTTAATTTCAACTTATTCGCACACAACCAATTATATAATATTGCAAGTTCTGAATTCAGTTTTTCTATTATTATGTCATACTTTTGACCAGCCACTGATAGCACTGTATCGTCCGCAAATAAATGTACACATGAATGCTGTAACACATCCTGCAAATTATTAACATAAATAAGGAATAAAAAGGGCCCCAGAACACTCCCCTGCGGAACACCACTGTCAACCGATATCTCACCAGAGATGACATTATTTATTTTGGTTCTTTGGTATCTTTTATTTAAATAATCCCTTATCAGATTTAGTGCTCCCGATTTAATGCCATACTTTTTCAATTTGCTTATGAGTATATTACGATCTATTATTTCAAACGCCCTTTTCAGATCTATAAATACACTGACAACAATCCTTCCACTATTTATTTCTTTTCGCCACTTCAGAGTTACCAGTTGGACGGCACTCTCGCAAGAATGATTTTTTCGAAAACCAGACTGTCCCACATACCTATAGCAAATTATTTTTTTCAATATAAGATGGATAACATCTTACATTTCCCACAGATCACAATTTGTATGTGTTCATGGACAAGCGTCCAGAACTTTTCTCAGTACATCTGGAGTACCGCAAGGGTCCCTCTCTCTTCTTTATTATCTATTTGAATGATATATCGTCATGTTTTCATTATGCCTGGTTTTTGCTGTATGCGGATGATTCAAAGATTTTTTTGAGGGTGAAAAGCTTCGACGATTGTTGTTTGCTGCTGCACGATTTAAATATATTCTGTGACTACTGTAGGAAAATTTTCCTTTTTTTGAACATGGAAAAATGCTTTCAAATTTCTTTTACGAGAAATACCGATAAAATCATGTTTGACTACACGTTAGACCAGAATAAATTGCAAAAAGCGAATAGTATTCGCGATTTGGGAGTGGTTCTAGATGAGAAACTGAATTTTATCGAGCATATAGACAATATTGTGTCATCGGCGAATAAAATGATTGGTTTCGTCTTTCGTCATGGTAGGGTGTTCAAAAAGAATGAAACTATGTTGACGATGTATTATCCATTAATTTGTAGCAGATTGAATTTTTCATCTTCAATTTGGAATCCTCACTATGGGTGTCACGTGAGACGGTTGGAGAGCGTACAGCACAAGTTTCTCCGATGTATGTCATATCGGAAAAACTTCCGAATTGAAAACCATGAATACTCCGAAGCCCTCAAGAGGTTTAACATGCTCACCTTAGAAAATCGCAGGAAAATTAACGACATGTGTCTGATGTTCAAAATAGTGAGCGGCGCCCTTTCGGTCCCTTCTCTTCTCCAATCTATACATTTCAAGGTACCTGAGAGGAGACTCAGATCGGCGGAGATGTTTGCCGTTCCTTTCCGTAGATTGAACATTACGAAAAATTCACCAATATGCAGAATTTTGAGTGAGTTCAACTCGAGCTCTCTCGATTTGGATCCCTTCAACGTTCCCTATAAGAGGTTATTAAAACATCATTACCTTTCACAAGATTGATTTTTCTTTGTCTCCTTCTGATGATTAATTACCGTTATTCTTTGCACTAAGTTTAAGTTTATGCCTGGGGGTTGTATATGTTTTTTTGTATTAACCTATGAATACTGTTTTGGGTTGAAATACCTGTTTGTATTTTTGTTTGTCAATAAATAAATAAATAAATTGAATTCCCAATTTAAAAAAATCGAAAAAATCAGGTTGGAAGGAATGTGATATCCACTTCATGAAAATACGTTATACCACTCTCACTGCCGTGGTGCCGTCTACTCAAATCAGTCCGTGAATAAAAATGTGTCTAACTACGCCAAGACGTGAGCGCCGTGTTGCTGGCCTATACTCCCGACCGAGCTTTCACTTATATGAGATTTAACGATCAACTCATGGGCGCCCGCAGGGGGAGGCCAGGGGGGGCCATGGCCCCCCCTGAGATTTTGATCTGCTTCTTGTTTTCGAGCAAAACCTAATACTAATTTCGCCTGCGCCTCATCAAATCATTATTTGGCCCCCCTGAGAAAAAATTCTGCGGGCGCCCATGGATCAACTTGAAATAGAAGTGGGACGAATCAATTCTAAATTGAATGATTTCTGTTAGATAATAATAAATGTTTCATTCGCCTCTAAGTTAATGTTTTTTTCATGATAGAAAATCCGATATTTTTATTGAATATCACAAATTATATCAGAGTAATGTTGCTTAAACGAATTTTCTTCGTATTTCGCACTTTTCATAGACGTGAATGCTGAATATAATAGTACTCATGAATTTCCAGAAACTTTTAGCTGACAAAAATATTCTGAGAAATGCTCATTGTAGGCTCAATACATGGCAGGTTCGGCAAATGAAACCCTACCACACAGCCCTCTATAGACTGCTGTGACCGTACTTGGGATGCCTGGACTCGTAAACATCGGGTCGGGGATTTGTACCTCGTTTGTTTTGCAGGAGATGCCGCTTCAGTTGTTTTGATATTTCGCGATCCGCACTTCGCAACCTTATTTAGTCTCAATATGTCGTAGCGTTTGTTGGGTTCGGAACTTTGAGTGATTCAGGTAAGAGAATTCCTCAGCTTCTTGTGAAAATCCGGAGATTGTGAATTTTTTTATTGATGTTATCAGAAATATATCTTACGATTATTGGCTATTTTTGAAAAACATGCCACGACCGTGTCCGAAAATGAGTGTTTTGGTGAAGAAGGAATCGGGAAATCAATCGAATAGAATAGGTCATCATCTCTGTCGACCCAGGATGAAAGTTCACCAGCCGCCACTGGAAAATATACGATTGCACCGTCTCACCTTCTGCACCATCTTTCCTCGAATTACCCTATATAATCAGCACTCTCGTAGGACTTTAACCTTACCAGTTATATTCACATTCAAAGCATTGAAACTTTTCGGAATGCGACTAAATATGTGAGTATAATTGTTGTGTTGAAATTTTTTTTTGGAATTTATGAGTTTTAGATGTAAATTAGCACAAACAGTTTCTGAGAGCATACATATTCCGAATTCCTCGTTTTTTTCGGTAATTCGAACTATAACTGTCAAATTCACTCAGAGGAAATGGAATTTGTGCTTTTTCTAGCTTTTCCAACTTAGGTAATAGTTGAAATATTTGGTAACCGTGGATATTTTGCTCACCAAAACAGTATCATTCAAGAAAAAATAATAAATAGAAATATGCGTTTGTTCAAAGTAAAAATGCATGGTTTTCGAATGCTTTTTTGATGATTCCGCAGTTACATGCAAAACACCATACTGACACAATTTGTTCCTAAACACAAAAAATTTTAATGCATCAGCCATAATAATATCGCTAAGCATCGAAACTGCATTATCTATATTTCAAACTGATTGTCATTCAAGAAACACCAGACAATCATAATCCTAACTAACTGACAGGGCTATTCCGGACTGATGGAAATTCAGAAATGAGACATTCGTGCATAATGCCTCACGTGATGTCCCTTCTGTGTACCCACTCTGGACATAAATCCCGGTTAGCGAAATTATCGCCTTGGGACACTTCACCTTCGGGCTACTATTCATGCAAACACCATCTATGGAACTAAACAGTCCGAACCTGACAATGAGCTCTAATAAGGGTGTCGGAAAACGTGACTCCTGAAATCGCTCCTTTTATCAGTGAACGTGAGATTTAAGCTAATATTTCATGAAACTAGAGAGTAGGACCTCACAGAATTGCTTCCCTTTCTATGGAAATTCATCAACATACCTCAATAAATACAAAATTCTAGAAAACTCTCAAATCTATATTGTTTCCTTCTGAAAAACACCAGTAATTGAAAATAATTTGCTGAGAAATAAGAAAAAGAATTATAATCTCTTTTCTAAAATACCCCCTTTCTTTTAAGAGTGTTCAGAAGCTCTTGTAATCAGATGAGCTACAGCTTTCTTCATTATTCCTCGTCGAATCTGTATCTCCTCATATGCAGCTCGAATTCAATCAATCAGTTGATCTCTATCTACGATTTCTTCTCAGTAAACTTTATTTTTCAAGTGTCCACATGGAAAAAAATAATCTGTAAGATCTGGGGATCTTGCCGGCCAGTCATAAAGTCCCTCTCTACCAAACTAATGACTTAGATCCATTCAAATGAGCAATGAGCTACAATATCAGGCTTGAAATTTGTAGTTTGATGAGGAGGAGCACCTGAATTGCATAATCAGCTCTAAGATGTAACAATGTTCATGTTGGGTGACACTGAGATCCGTTTGCATCATCGTTCCTTAAATATTTAAGTGACGTTTCGATCCTCAATTTTAAAGATGGGATTATAACCTAAAATAATTTGTCAAACTGACTGAACATTTGTTGTTTTTTATGAAATTATAGCGAAAATTTGAAATTTCAACTAGCATGAAATCGTCAAAATGACAGTAAAGCTAGGTTAAGGAAATGACAACTATCATCTGTATCCGGCCAGCTAATGAAAAGGCTTTATTGAACTAGGGTGAAGTTAAACAATATGGAAAACTGAAATATCACTAGATAGAACTATTTAAGGGTCCCTACATAGATAATAAAATATTGTTCTATATTCTAAGGTCCCTTAATCTAGGTTCAGGTTATCGGTCACGTACGTAAAACGTTTGAAAAATCTATATATGTTCTCCTGACCAAAAATAATAAAACTTCATAATAAAAGCTTTAATTTCATTATAACTGACGTTTCGCCCTAATATTTTGGGCTTCTTCAAAGATTAAAAATTAAAAAACGTAATTACACAAGAATACAACAACAGGGAACATCGGTGAGGTTACATCAATATGTGCTAGTATTTCTTCTTCTTCTTTCCAAACAATTAGTTTCAACGAGGATAGGCAACAAACAACACTAGAAAATCGACACCATTAGGTGTGTACATAAATCTACATTTATTTCCTTTTTGATTTTTTATTGTATTGTGGGAATATATTCATGTAACTATTCGAAATGGTTGTGAAATCTGTTCTTATGTTTACATTTTTGTCGGATAGGGAAATGTAGAGGGATTCAAGGTATAGTCTCCCGGAACATCTGAGCTTAAAAAGCTCATATATTTCAGATTACCTTATTTTCAAACAATTGAGCATGGTATCAATAAGCTGTGCAAAAACTTAAAGATCATACCAGCTTGGACTCCATCTCTCAGGAGCTCAATAATCTTCAGCAAACTTAAGCAGAGAGATGATACCATGAATGCCAGCAACGTTATATATAGGGTAAAGTGCCGAGACTGTGATCCACATAGCTTTTACATAGGACAGACCTCTCAATACTTAAAAAAAGGTTATACCAACATCAATATAATATAAAGAAATCTAACCCATTACATTCGGGCATATGTAAGCATTCTCTAGACTCGGGACACTCCTTTGACTTCGACTCAGTCACTATCCTGGATTCGGAACCGCATTTCTGGAAGAGACTATACCTTGAATCCCTCTTCATTTCCCTATCCGACAAAAATGTAAATATAAGAACAGATTTCACAACCATTTCGAATAGTTACATGAATATATTCCCACAATACAATAAAAAATAAAAAAGGAAATAAATGTAGATTTATGTACACACCTGATGGTGTCGATTTTCTAGTGTTGTTTGTTGCCTATCCTCGTTGAAACTAATTGTTTAGAAAGAAGAAGAAGAAATACTAGCACATATTGATGTAACCTCACCGATGTTCCCTGTTGTTGTATTTTTGTGTAATTACGTTTTTTAATTTTTAATCTTTGAAGAAGCCCAAAATATTAGGGCGAAACGTCAGTTATAATAAAATTAAAGCTTTTATTATGAAGTTTTATTATTTTTGGTCAGGAGAACATATATAGATTTTTCAAACGTTCTAAGGTCCCTTACGTAAGAATTCCATTTGAGTGACAGTCGTGCAACTGTCAATATTTAAGGGATCCTTAACTTTAACGGATCAAACGGATCTAAACTTATTTAACTGACATTATGTTCTGTGATTAATTGGGATGAAATATTCACAGCCCGACGTTTGTCAGACAAAACACGTTGTAGGTCGTGAGCAATTTTGAAACGCACCTCTTAATTCCTATTCATGAGTTGTTCACCTCAATGTCTAAAGGTACGGTTTCGCTTGTGCGTCGGACGCATGCAGCGACCGCCGAAAGTGGCTGCTGCGATTTTTGTATAGAATGTTCATAGGGAACAGCGAAGAAGCGGTTCCGCTTCTGCAGTCAACGCAGCAGTGGCTGTAGCATCAAACGGCCCACTGCTTGCGGTACCAGTCTGTGCGACGTTGCTGCAGCGTGAATTCGTTTATATAGAGGTTTTTATTTATCGGCATTAAAGAAAATGAGTGTTGAAAAGTTTTCGAGGGATGAAGAAATGAAACTAATTGAATTAGTTTCCACAAAAAGGTGCTTGTATGATGCATCTCATGCTCAATATAAAAATATTCTCATGAAAGACAGTGTATGGAGAAAGATCGCGTCAGAAATAGAAGGAAAAACAGGTAAAAAAAATTTTTTTCTTTATCATTTTTAATTTGAACTCTTTATGTGAATACAAAACAGTTATATAATTGAATATTAATTATTCCGAACCCTACGTTTCTGTTACTATTTTTTCTTGCCAGGCAATTTGACCCTCGGAAACAAAATATTCTTTAAATCCATCTCGGATTGCGAATCCATCTGCTTTGGCAAATCCTCTTTTTCTTGCAAGTGGTATGAAATTTTTTGGTCCATCCGAATTCATTAGATTTTCGTCTAAATATTTATTAGTTACCCTTTCACGGTTGTTTCTGATGAGGTTCTGTAAACATACAGCCACTGAAATTATGAGATCCACTGTAGATGGTTCAAGTGCAATTGGTGAAAAAAAAAATCCTGAAAGTATTACTTAATATACCAAAAGCATTTTATGACATCTTGTACATCAAATGCACAGCACGCCTTTTCTTATTTTTTCTTTTCATATATTTTGAAATGATTTCATTCTCCTCTTCTTCCAAAATATGAAGCGCAAGTATATACTCCCATCTTCGAATTCTCACTGTCGACTGCCGACCGAGTAGTTTGGCAGCAGATAAGGAAACCACTCCGACGTAACATCGGACGCGAGCAGTAGCTGCTCGCATTCACTGCATGCGTCCGACGCACAAGCGAAACCGTACCTTAAGATGTTTTCGAGTTTATTTGAGATGCTACTACCAATTTTTTGGGATATTCGGAAAAAAGAGTTTTCTAAGATGAATAGATTTTTTTTTAATCTTCAGGTAATGTAAACGAAAACTCGTCCGACACAGTAGCCTTGCGCCAACTAGTAAGGTACAAGAGTCCGTCACCTCCTCCGCTATGTCACAGGGGACGTGGTCTGGCGCACGCACGATGGTAGTTTGATAGGAGGAACATAATATTAAAAAACAACGCACGAAAGTAATTATTTTTTTTGTAATGTTATTTGTTATAATACCCATCTTTTTATGGTTATTGATCATCAAAGCATTTATAACAAATATTTGATATATTATATGTTCTTTTTCATTTATAATTCTACTAGCTGACCCGGCAGACTTCGAACAACCTCAATCGATAAATGAGAAAGAAACTCTAATGTCTTGTCTCCTAGTCCTACCCAATGCCGATTTATGTTTATTATTTCTAAGGGGTGAAAACAACCTCTTTATTCAAAATTAAAATAAACTTATTCTAACGTAAATGAAAAATTTTTTATGGCCTCAGTAGCGTTTTATGAAGTTAACTGAAGGTCTTCAATTACTTCAAGAACATATAAACCACCCCCTTTCAGCATGAAATGTGTGAAAATGGGTCTTTATTAATAAAATCAATTAATTTCAATCAATTAACAGTATTTGGGATCAATGTTAGTTTTAGTTATTTTTATTTTTCATCCCCCCAAAGCAACCCCTATCTGTTCAAAATGACAAAATGAAAATATCATTCAAACATTCCATTCATTCATCACTTTAATGCTTGAAATTAATACTTTTTGTGTCAAAAAATTAATCTGATTCTGAGTGGCTGTAGCCACTATCAATTATTATTTCTTTATCTTTGCCAAAGATTGGATAACTGGTTTGGCAGTTAACACCTGCACATTTCCCACATGTAGCATTACAAAAAAGACTCAGTTTTCTGCAGGTGCATGACGCATTGCAACCTTTTTTTGCAGTTACAAAAAGTCATTCTCAACAACTTTTGTGGTGGAGGTTTTTTTGCATTTTGCAGCAAATATCTATTGTTACCATGCCAACCACAATCAACTGAATTGAGAGCTTTATTACCTAGCCAAAGTTGATGATTTTAGGCAAGTATTTATTTCATCGGCAGCCGTCGATTTTGGAATTACCGGTAATGGTTGTCGGAAGTCACCAGACAAAAGAATCAATGCGCCCCCAAGACATCCGTTTAGGCAACTCAAAATACCCAGTAAGTGATTTCATATACAGGGTGTACCAAGTTCGACGGAGTATTAGAGGTTTCTGGAGAACTGGACCTATTTGAAATCTGAAAATTGGGATTATGTTATTTTTTTACATTACCTGCCGAGCACTTTTAGTTATAGGAGTGAAAACAAAATTTTCAAAATTTTTCTTTTCTGTTCTTTCGTTTTCGAAATTGATAGAGTATGCAATTCTGAATACATTCGTTTTCAAATCGTTGCATTCGACAAAATATTTTTCGAAATATCGAGAAACAACTGAAGAAAAAAAAAAGAGTCTTCGGTATCATGCTTGTTATTCCTATTCTGAATATCTTAAGCACAAACCGTTTTCACTTTTTTGAAGTCGAAGATTGTGGAAATATTGAACATTTCGTGAATTTTTAAAAATTCGCGTCACAGGGTGTTCCAAATATTGGGTCAAAAATTGGGATCAAGTTTGGCTCATAACTTAAGGTTTTATCATGTTGATGCTTCTTAAATTAATAATTTTTGAGTTATCTAGGATTTTCTGATTTTATGTCGTACGTAGAGGCAAATTCATGAAATCTGTTCCATGTCAATAATGATAAATGAATTCAGAACAGAAGTGTGTCACCAGCACAGACTACTAATAATAATATCAATTATTAATTATTATTAATAGTCTATGGTCACTAGTGAGTTATTGGAATAATTTATCTTCTATGACCAAGGTCATTGTTGATATGAAACAGATTCTATGAATTTGACGCTACGTACGACATGAAATCAGGAAATCCCGAATAACTCAAGAATTATTAATTTTAGAAGCATTAACATGTGAGAACATTATCATCATTTTTCTTCGTACAATCCAACGCAATCATAAAAAATAGGGTTTTAATTTGAAAAACGAAAGTTATGGGCTCATCTTGATCCCAATTTTTGAACCAACATTTGGAACACCCTGTGACGATTTCTCGAAATTTCAAAAATGTACAATATTTCCACAGTCTTCGACTTAAAAAATGGAAAAATGGTTTGTTATTAAGATATTCAGAATAGGAATAACAAACATAATAACGAATACTCTTATCTCCTTTTTTTCTCCATTTTTTTCCCGATATTTGATAAAGTATTATGACAAATGCAACGATTTGAATACTAATGTATTCACAATCGAATACTCTATCGAATTCGAAATAAAAAAATTGAATTTTTTCTTCTTCATCCCCTGTATAACTGTAAGTTGTCAGGCTGCAAGAATATTTTAGCTCGGTAGATAATATCGAACAATATCATAATCCCGATTTTCAGATTTCAAAAAGGTTCAGTTCTCCAGGAACGCCTAATAGGCCGTCGAACTTGGTAAACCCTGTTGTATAATAGTAGACTGGATATTTGTTCCGAACATTTCGTCATAACATTTTCCGTAGTGTTCATGTAATAACACATGGACTCAGATGCGTTATTAGAACACCTACTGGCTTCATTTAGAAGAAGAAAAATTAATTTCTATTTTTTTTCCATTTCATCAAATTTTTCAGAGTTTCGATGTTTTTTATGTTAACTCCGTCGTGGAAGAATCCAAAAAAAAATCTTTCATAACAAACAGTTCATCCAATCTGGAGTTATAAATGGTGTAACCAACAAAATGGCCTACTTAGTTTTATATATTAAGATTCAATTTCATTGCCGTTTTGTTACGATATGTGACCAAAAATCAAAAGTTGGTTCGGGGTTGGTATACTTATGTCAACCAGGACGGAAAGTGTCATCGGTGTTCCGAGAAATTGTTTCTTTTTCATCTACCCAACATTCGACTATGTAATTTTCCTCTATTGAAGAATTTCATTTTTTATTCATTATAACAAGAACAAATTATCTTTTGAGGAGTTTCAGACATACTTTTTGTTTTATTATTTAGCTATTATATTGCTTTTGCTTATTTCATGTTATCTGGAAACAAAGGTGAGGCTTATTTTTCATCAAAGGAAATATATTTGTTTTAAAATTGGTTCTTAATATTCTGCGAAAGAGGTAAATGAGTTTCTTTCGACGTTCTCACACATTTATCCAATTTCCGACTCATAATATTGAATAAAAAGATTTTAATAGAAGAAAAGTAATTAAATTGGCTGCTGCTTTACTTTTTATATCTTCTATCGATGTTCCGGTAATTCAACTTCGTTCAGAATCCTCAAAGAAATTCACTCAAATCCGAAGCTCCACCACTACACTTGCGCCATTTAATTAAGTCGGAGATGATGAATTGAAAGTCCTCCTTTCGTCACGAGTATATTTACTTCGAACTCCAAGACGAATTTTCTTGTTACGCTCTGCATTGAATTGATAAAATTCTCAATTCCAGACGCTGTACCCGAACTACGCCAGAGGTCCGATTTCCTTTCGCCCTGCGAATCTTGTAGCACCAGATCGGTCAAGAGGGGGTTGTCTTGGAATTCGAGCGAAGGAAGGGTGATTGAGTGGGGCCTCTATCCCTACTCGGGTCATCCGTCAAGGCGGCAGTTCGAAATGGCATTATTCGCATATTTTTCTTGTCCGGGATTATAAGCCCCGTCCGACCTGTCGAGTCGGGACCATTATAGGGATTGTCAAGAAAATGTATTTTTCAAGAAGAACATTTTCTACGAAAATTGGACATAATTTTATTTGAATTCACTAGATTTCGTCGTATCGTATAAAATCGGGTGAAAATCCTACTTCCTACTAATATTATAAATGCGAGGATGTGAGAATGTTTGTTACTCTTTCACGTGAGAACTACCGAACGGATTCAAATGAAAATTCACATCAATATAGTTGTTCTATTTATGAAAAAATTGTGGTATTTCAGCATAAAACATAGACAAAATATCAAGCGAATCGGAAAAATGCCTAGGTTTGGGAGCTATGTCGATACGTCGCGTAGTCGCGAATCACCCATGTTATTCTTACGGGGATATGCAAGAATGACCCTTATGCTTGATTCATAATGGACGCAACCCAACAGATACGTAAACAGCGAAAATTTAAACGATAGAAATCATACCCAAGGAGAATAAAAGTGTTCACAATATGTTACGTAATTTCTACATTTACATTCGACTTATGGAATTCTAACGCGGAATTGAACCTAATTGTTAATATTTTCGTATGAATTTTGGTAGTTTCAATTTTGATTTTCAAGCATGTACTGAGTTACTTTCATTGTCATCAAGCATTTTCGAAGTAAAGCCAAGCCAGTATCAGCTGTAAAACCGATCTGTGCGAAGATGCGCATCACTCCTGGACTGTGGAAAACACACCTGTTGTTCAGAATTGTGCTTGATTTGTACTGCTTTGTGCCGTTGAAATTTTCACCACATTCCATGTGGTGCTCAAAGACCGAAAAATTCTGCCAGCCCAACATTTTTCGAAAAATAGGATTCCAATGACTGAGGAAAAATTGTAGTTAGTTGTGCTTTTTTTCAAAAGTCCGTCTTGAACAAAAAAAATAGCCAAGCACTTTCGTTCCTTCTTCTAACGAATGAATAGGAGGATTTGTGCTGCAGTTGTGCTGTTTTGTGCCATGAATATTTTAACGTTTTCAAGTTGTTCTGACCTTCAGGAAAATCAAGAAATTGAAGAAAAAAGTCAGTCCAGCGCGTATTTTTTTTGAACGAGAACTATTTGACCTGATTATGCCGACTTGGGAACGTTTTCAGAAAAGAAATGAACACGTTTTCTCTCATAAGGAGAAAATAGGAATTTCACAGCTGATAATACTCTTGCTTGGCAGCCGATTCACTGATTTTAATTTCGAAAATGCAAAAGTGATCACGATATCACGCTTTTGATAACTGGTAAGGAACTATGAATACCTTGAACTCTAAACATCAGTGATCAAATCACAGTTCGTGAAATATCGCTTACCTATAAGCGTAGTGAGTGATTCGAGACAAACCGAATGAGTTATTCACAAAGAAGAGTCGTTGCTCACCAAGAATCCGTACTTTCGATTTCAGGCGACATACACGATGGGTAGAAGCCACAATGAAAACATCAATTTCGAAACTTTGCCATTCCAGTTTTTTTTGGAAACTTTTGGAATTATTCGGTAAAAAACCGGTTTGAAAAAATTAGATCAAGTTCAAGAAAGAAAAACCTTGTTCCATAATGTTTCAAAATTTCAATCAATTTGTCCAAGAATACCGCTGAACTTCGGGCAACATCAGGCTGTGAAATTCTCCTTAAACCTAAACTTTTCCCCCAATATTGACGAAGGTACAGTCTATAAACCAAAAAAAAAGGCAAAATGGCATTTTTTGCTATTTTTTCACGTTAACGTTACAGGTGAAATTTTTTCGTTTTAAATAACACATAAAAGATTTTTATAGGAAAATTACTGCTTGAAAAGAAACCGCTTGTCGACTCGCTAGGCGATCTGTAGGCCGAATAAAAAGGTCAAGCAATAATTGCATCGTGCGGAAAAATTTTTACTGCGCTTAGAGCAAAAAAAATTGAAGAATTTTGAACTTCTTCGTGCTTTGTCCAAGGGATTGCATTACTTACAGTATTCCGAAAAATTATTAATCAATAAATTCAAAAACTAAAGTCTTCGAGATTCAAAATTTGGTATTTTTATTTCCTATAATACCATTTTTCACTGAAATAGAGCATGTTGAAAATCACCTTAAAATTTAAAAAAAATTTTCTTACTTAAATTTTTCCGAGAAGTATACTTTGGAAGTACAGGATAAAATAGTTGTATCGTCTCGGATGAGTACCCTAAGACGTCCAAGAAAAAGCTCCAAGTTAAGCTCGAACAGTCATATACTTCTGATATTTGATCAATCGATGACCCCAATAATGCGGAAAGAACGAATCCTGACCCATGCCAACGAAAACGACAAGAAACAAGAAACGCGTAATTGCGATGCTCATGGACAAGTTATCATAATATAGAAAAATAATTGACTTTATTCAGTAGGCAATATAAGTCTATTAGGAAAAAGAAAATTCTTTGCCTTTACGAAGGCACATCGAGAACATTTTTGAAACATAGATGAATTCAAAATAGTAATCATCGAAATGGATACCATTTTCAATTCCCAGGCTCAGAGATCTTTTATCATGAGGTTGGAGAAATGATATTAGATTTTCTTTTTCTCAAAAACATCAGGCTTCACAGTCACAAAAAGAATTGGGCGTTTCCATCACTTTGAGAAACTAGCAAGCGGGCCCTGAATAGAGCCACTGCTAAAATCTCATTCAGTGAAAGAGGAAGTACAGATTTCTTTTTTTGCATTTGATTGGAGATGTGAAACTTCATTTTGACGCAATTGGATGTCACCACCTTAGTACTTTGTAATATTTTACTCATTACTTCACAACCAATTGCTATAAATTCCGAAGTTTTTTATGAAGATTTTGTCCTGAGATGTGCGGGATACTGATGAGGCCGAACAAGGCCGAAACCGGTATATCTCTCATCTCAGTGACAAAATCTAATATTATTTCTCCAACCTCATGATAAAAGATCTCTGAGCCTGGGAATTGAAAATGGTATTCATTTCGATGATTACTATTTTGAATTCATCTATGTTTCAAAAATGTTCTCGATGTGCCTTCGTAAAGGCAAAGAATTTTCTTTTTCTTAAAAACATCAGGCTTCACAGTCACAAAAAAAATTGGGCGTTTTCATCACTTTGAGAAACTAGCAAGCGGGCCCTGAATAGAGCCACTGCTAAAATCTCATGCAGTGAAAGAGGAAGTACAGATTTCTTTTTTTGCCTTGGATTGGAGATGTGAAACTTCATTTTGACGCAATTGGATGTCACCACCTTAGTACTTTGTAATATTTTATTCATTACTTCACAACCAATTGCTATAAATTCCGAAGTTTTTTATGAAGATTTTGTCCTGAGATGTGCGGGATACTGATGAGGCCCAACAAGGCCGAAACCGGTATATCTCTCATCTCAGTGACAAAATCTAATATCATTTCTCCAACCTCATGATAAAAGATCTCTGAGCCCGGGAATTGAAAATGGTATTCATTTCGATGATTACTATTTTCATCTATGTTTCAAAAATATAAGTCTATATTACAAAGAAATAAAATCACATCAGGATTTATTTTATTATAACTATACATCAAACTTGATGTAACCATATAATGATAAAATGGGCAACTCTCTCATTTTCTCTTCCCTGTTTTACTTTCTGAGATAGTCTGATGATGATAATAAAAATAATGTTTATTTTGTCTGAGAAATAAAAAATTGATACCTAAGAGAAGATTATATAGATTCAGTGGATGAAAAAATACCTTTTGTTTGGTCCTGTGAACCTCATTGGATCGATTCCATTCACCATGAAGGTGAAAGGAAGTGGAGGGGGCATAACGTTTGAAATGTGTCACTAAAACAAATTCGGAAGTGGCTCCCCAAGATGGCCGCCCTCGAGTTATTTGAAATGTAGTTTCTACAAGTTTTGCCTTATTTATTATTCGTTCGTTCGTTGTGGCAGTTGTATGCAGTGGAAAAATATAAATAAAAATGGTTTCTTGTCCGGTATATGGTTGTTCCAATACATCGAAAAATAAAAATCCTGCAGTTACATTTCAATGGTAAGCTTTTCGAGTCTCTTCATCATGTTTTTTCATTACTATGTTAATAAAATATCCAAAACCCACTTATGCCTTTTGTATATAGGTTTCCTGTGAAGCCTGAGAGAAGGGATCAGTGGGTCAATGCAATTAGAAGAAAGAACCACTGCTAGGATTTGTTCTGTTCATTTCAGAGAAGAGGATATGGATAGAACCTCTCTTTCTTGTGTCAGAATTAGGGAAAATGCTGTATCTTCCATTTTCCCTGAATATGCCTCGATACAACCAAGAAAAAAGGTAAGATTCAGTTCTTTGAGAACTTCTGGTATTGTGTAGAGTAGAGAATAATAATAATAATAATAATAATAATATTTATTTTCAGAATTATCATCACATAGATAACAAAGTGAAAACATGTCAGAAAAAACAAAAAGATCATTTAACCCTTAAACATGAACTCTACAAGCCTCTTTGAATTCAGTTAGAGAGTATGGTTCACAGTTCAATATAAACAAATATATTGCCTTACGATATGGATCATACATTTGAATATTTCAGATGGACTTAGGAAGTAAATTGTACAACTTTATTCCCATGTATAGTGCACCACGTTCTGTATTAGAATACTTATGAATTGGATAAAAATATTCATTTATTCTTCTTGTTACATTCACATTTTTGTAATCTTTAAAATAATGGGGATATTTACGAAAAAATAATAATACTCTATAAATATACAAACCCGGAAATGTTAAGATGTTATTTGTTCTAAAAAAGCCTCTACATGATGATCGGTATTTGGTATTGATGATCGGTATTTTTCTCATTGCAAATTTTTGAGTTATGAAAATATGTTCAGCCTGTGAACTAGAGCCCCAAAAAATAATACCATAGGTTAAGATTGATTGGAAGTTGGCATAATAAATGGTCTTCAATACATTAATATCTACACAGTTTCTGATATCTTTAAGAGAATATATCACTGAGTTGAGTTTTGGTACCACTGTTTCACAGAGTAATCCCCAATTTAAATGTCTGTCAACTGATATTCCGAGAAGTCTTGTATATGAGTTTGTACTTATAGAATCATCATCTACTCCGATACTTTTGGGGCACGTGATACTGGACCTAGCACTGGAGAAAAATACTACGTTTGTTTTTCCGGAGTTTAAAGTGAGTGTATTGTGACAACACCAATGCTTTATTGCCGAGACAGCAGTTCTTAGGTAAACTGTCAACTGTTCAACATTTTGGGATGAAACAAGAACATTAGTGTCATCAGCATACAAGAAGGTTTCCATTTCTAGTGTATCTAAGTGTATCGAGGTCTTATTTCGAACTAGAGTATCCGAAAGGTCATCACTATACACGACAAACAGTATCGGGCCGAGAATTGTGCCCTGCGGTATTCCTGCAGATAATGTTACTTCAGATGAAAAGAGCACTTCATCCTCCACATCCAACATAACCATCTGAATATTTGAGCTCGAATGAGCATGAACCTGATCCTCTGTTTGATCATAATTACTTTTCCGTGTCTGAGAATTTGAATTTGTCTGAAATAACAAATGACATCATATATTACATTTCAGGTTTTGTGATAGCTTAACAAAAAAAAGATGTGTGAGAAGTGCATTGCCACATTAGATAACAATAATCCCACGACCAATAACTTGGTGTGCTTGAAGAGTAAGGGTGTTCTCATTCATCCATCAAGTGATGTCGTGAAAATTTGTTATCTGGCTGAAAAACATTTCAGAGCAAAATTTGTGTCCAGAGGTGCAAATGAAAGACTGGTTTCTGGTGGCAAAATATATCTTCAATAAATTAGACTATATTTAATTTTATATTATTTATCTAATTATATGTAAATATATTCTTGTATGTTTTCGTAAATAATTTTCTTATATCCTTCATTATAAATTTTATTAATTTTATTGTCTGCCTTTATTTCCTGCTCTTTTCTGAATTAATAGCACAAGTGAATGTAGATTAGCGATAATTTTGCATGACAGCGTATTGTCTAAAAACTGCACGGATTCAATTTTTTCCTAAAATGACAATGACCGAATGCAGTTTTTCAAAGACAACACTCTGGAATGCAGAATTATCGGGTCATTTTTATGCATGAGTGTATTCTGGGGAAATATTCCCCAAGGATACGAACAGTGCAATTATCACAGGGATCTTTCGCTTTCTACAATGCCATTATCGCTGTAATTTTCGATAGCTTCATTCTATTCACATTAAGTTTTTGACAGGAGGGAAATATTCATCTTAATTGAATTTTGCCAAGAAGCGAAACTTACAAAGAGATATAACAAAGGATATATATCGAGGCATTAAGAAACTTCTAATAGTGATACAGGCCTGTTTTTGATATCTCACACTTTTATGTTGATAAATTGAATTGGAAAAACTAGCACAACTCTTGAACGAATGAATTTTTCATTCAGTACCTGATCGAACTCGCCAATGAATGGTGAAAAGCTAACTTTGATGACCTTTTCAAATACGATATATGTTTCAATTATTGATGCATACAACGTTAATTGATAGGGGTACACAATATACTCTAATTTTGTTTCATTGTAAATCATCTGAATTTGCATGTACATAAATTGAAAAAACTATAATATATAATTATTATAGGAACGAATTTTTCATTCCGTACGTAATTCAGCTCACTAATTCATTAAAAGCATTAACATACCGTTCACTGTAAATGCTCGCCCGCGTCGATTTTCAAAAAATTATGGGCCAAACATGCCTTCAGTAGACATGGCAGCCCAAACAATAACCTTGGGGCTATGTTGTGATCGTTTAAGTTCCTGCCTTGCATTTTCATTGGCCCAGAAGCGGCAGTTTAAATTCTGCACGATATAAACGTTCAGCCGTTACTATCCAATCACCATTGCGACAATGCAATGGTATGCAAAAAGCGCGATGGTTCGCTTTCATCGTTAAAAAAATCTTCAAAGAGTAGCGTAACAACCTATCGATACGCAACCCCACCAAACCTCTTCTTAGCTTAGTCAACGCAGATACAAATACCCTCTACCCTTTCTGGACACACTGTTTAACGATCTTCAATCATCATTTAGAAGGCCACACTCATTCCATATAGATTCCATATGGAGGTGATTTCGGAGGAGACCGTCAGTTTTTAGGTGAAGTTTACACATGTAAGGACAGTTTCGAAACAATGCTTGGTTTATGATTGGATGCCTTAATTGAGAGTCTAAAAAGTGATTTGTCCGATTTTTCTTTTATTCATAACTTTGGCTTCATCAATTTGTATACTGTACTGATTGTATACTTTCAATGATTCCAACACTTTTCAAAACCTACAGGTTGGAAATTATGATAATTTCAGAACAAATATGCCGGTTGAAAAGACACACCCTGTGCAATCGGTTTCAGAAATTTGCTACCTGTTTCAGCTTCAACCATAATGTGATATTACTGAGGAGTTTTCCTACAAAAAAATTATATGGAAGATCATCGTAATATCGCTCCAAAGCAGTCAGAATATTCTGAACTAAATACTGAAGCTGTATCGTCCAATGATGCAAAGCTCTTCCTAAGTTTTAAAATTCGAAAATTATATTCAATCGCTCATATCCTAACGAATAAAATAGTTTAATGCAGAAATTATTTTCATATGCACATTTAAGTTCTTTTAATAAATAGTTGTTTACTCAACTATCTAGTATAATATGTGTGGAACCCGATATTTCATTTAAGATTAGATTAGTTTATAATAGGTTTAAATTATTTCCTACGGCACAGAGTAGCGTAACAACCTATCGATACGCAACCCCACCAAACCTCTTCTTAGCTTAGTCAACGCAGATACAAATACCCTCTACCCTTTCTGGACACACTGTTTAACGATCTTCAATCATCATTTAGAAGGCCACACTCATTCCATATAGATTCCATATGGAGGTGATTTCGGAGGAGACCGTCAGTTTTTAGGTGAAGTTTACACATGTAAGGACAGTTTCGAAACAATGCTTGGTTTATGATTGGATGCCTTAATTGAGAGTCTAAAAAGTGATTTGTCCTATTTTTCTTTTATTCATAACTTTGGCTTCATCAATTTGTATACTGTACTGATTGTATACTTTCAATGATTCCAACACTTTTCAAAACCTACAGGTTGGAAATTATGATAATTTCAGAACAAATATGCCGGTTGAAAAGACACACCCTATGCAATCGGTTTTCAGAAATTTGCTACCTGTTTCAGCTTCAACCATAATGTGATATTACTGAGGAGTTTTCCTACAAAAAAATTATATGGAAGATCATCGTAATATCGCTCCAAAGCAGTCAGAATATTCTGAACTAAATACTGAAGCTGTATCGTCCAATGATGCAAAGCTCTTCCTAAGTTTTAAAATTCGAAAATTATATTCAATCGCTCATATCCTAACGAATAAAATAGTTTAATGCAGAAATTATTTTCATACGCACATTTAAGTTCTTTTAATAAATAGTTGTTTACTCAACTATCTAGTATAATATGTGTGGAACCCGATATTTCATTTAAGATTAGATTAGTTTATAATAGGTTTAAATTATTTCCTACGGCACTGCACTCGAGTGCACCATTCCGAGGGTTTATCAGACGGTTCGAGGCACTTGACGCTAGACGCTAGATTTCTTGAGTGTTAGCAGGTGTCGATTCGAAAAAGTCGAGAATCATGAGAATGCAATATCTTGAGGGTTCCTAGGGCAAGCGGCGAAAAGAGATCGAGGTGTATTCGAGAAAAATAGGGAGTCGAGTAGATGATTTGAAGGGGAGTCGATCAGAGAACGGGAAGAGAGACGGTCAGAACGTGGGGAATTAATTGGACGCGATTCTGAAGAACTGATTATACGGAACTTTCGATGAAGTGATTAGACGGAAATTAGTCGTGAATGTTAGACGTTAGACGAAATCTTGGAACGCGATTCTTAGACTTAGCGGAATAGACGGAAGCTAGTTCAGAGGTCGTTAAACAAGATTTATAAGACGAATTCATTAGACGAACATATCATAGACTGAAATCCCGAGTTCTTTATTGTCAGTGTTTTTTTTTTCTATTCATTAACCATTCTTTTGAATTATCTGGTGCCTTGTAATTTCTCTAGACACAGTAAAATTTCTACATATGGGACCAAAATTTTAACGAATCACTCAATTATAATAAAAGATTTGAAAAAACTGTGATGGTTCTCATTCAACAAAAGCAATATTTTGAAATTGACGAGCATAGTAGCATCATGTTCTGAACCTGACTATGAATAGGAAAAAACGCTCAACAGCTCTCAACGTTCGGAGACTGATTTTCCAAATTTCTTCTGCTTGAAATTTAGACACACAAGTTTGAATGCTATAGAGATATTACTATATTTCCATTCTCCCCTTGTAAGTAACTTTCATATTGATTCATGAATTCAAATCAGATCACTCTCAATTTTATGAAAATTCTTTGGCATAATTTGAATCGATTCGAATTGTTTTCCTCATGATACAACCCATCGTCAAAGAAGTGACATCGGTAGGACATTACTTTTATTGATCTCCATTATAAGGTTGTAATTGATGATAGAATGTGGATATAAACATCTGACGATTCCCAGTTTATATTACTATTTGGAACTCAAGCGTTCTAAAGTTCAGGCATGCGAGCAGGTGTTTTTCCGATAATGAACAATCAACTTTTACGTTGGAATATCCAAGGTGCTATGCATAGGGAAACTGCAAATAAAGAGTGATCAAGCCTTCATTAATTGGCATGCTGCATATCAAAAAAATACGAAACGCGAAATACGTTAATTTCATGAAACATGAGCATTTCAAATGGAAATGCCCACATTAGAATGTGTTTTAAGCAACACTTTGAGGAAGAAACTGAGAAACATGAAATCTATTTTATTTGGCAGGACGCAGACAAAAAAACAGGAAAAATTTGTTAATGCTTCGTGTTGCTTATGTTCATATTTATCGGCACCGTCATTGAACAGTGTTTCTGTTGACAACTGTTCGATCCAGTATTAATACTTTCGTGGTATGCCTTCATTACTAGTATTAGTAGTTTGATGACATGAATATGTGGAGGTGAGGCACTGCCCGTGTAGGGTCAACATGATACATCAATTTTGAAAAATTTTGAACTATGTAGAGAATTAAGAACCCGATTATAATTCGGTCTTATCAAAAATATCATTCGGTATTAGGTTAATCAATAAATTGGTTGTAATAGGAGAGTTTTTACATGGTGTCAGTGAGAATAATTGATCTGAAATTATAAAAGTTGATTAACTAGTTTATGATTAATTGTCTTAGTGTTGCAATCAGATAGTTACTATATTACAAATAATTCTTAACAGAATTTGGATATAGGTGGAGATATGTTACATAACCTCAAAATATTCGAATGAAATGAAGAAGGGATGAACCTCTCTCTCCATGAGACTATGAAGGATATTCACTAACGTAGAGGGTCGAAATCGGACGATTTTCAAATATTTTGGTGAATAACTTTTATAAATTGAGCAGAAAAATTCTGAAAAATAATTAAGATTCCATTATGGCTCCAAAATATTATCGGATTATTTGTAAATCCGAAAATTTCAGTTTCTCAATATTTTTTTTTGTGGTAAAGATTGTTCGCGTTCATCCCTATGTGTGATATCCAGGTGGACAGACGTTCATTTTAATTCGGAGAAGTTTTCGAGCCCCGTATTGGATAAAAACGGACACAAAAGCATGTTTGCACTAGACAAAAATAGGTCACGTTCTAATGGATATAAATAAAACTCTCATCTTGTCAGAAATTTCTATAGATAACAAATAGTAGCTTTTGATAGGCCAGCCCATGCTGATATATATATGATATATATCTTCACCTTTTTCCATCAAGAAAGCTCTTCAGTAAAAGACGAATGTCGCTTGTAGTGATTGGAGAACCCCATTTTAATGTGTTTATTTCGTCGACCAAATTGTTTTCTTCAAACTGAGATAATTTTGTTCGTTTATCATATTTTTTGTATTTATTCCATTTACGATATCATAATATAACGCTGACTTGGTTATACCGTAACACTAGGTAGCTCTTCTTAGTTTTTCGATGACTTTCAACATCATTCACAGACTTAAGTAAATTTTCACCTCCACAAAACGAAATATTTTTAATTAATTGATTTATTATCAGAAAGAAATTATTTGAAGAAATAATTTTTATGTTTATTTCTTGTCAATAAATTTCTCAACAATTAAGAATATGTCTCATTTAGTTAGTCCTCACTATTTCTTGTGTGCCAGAGTTTCTCTTTAAAGTTTGTAAAATGTGAATAAATGGTTACATTCAAGAGGACGTGCCCGATAAAGTCAAAATATGCTAACTTGATCTAACCGTATCACATGAAAATGACGAAAACTACGTCGAGAACCGAGTTTCCCTCTTCCCCCGTACAGTCCGACTTCGCCCCATTTTACGGTAATCATATTCATATCAGATTACCATGTGAAAATTTTTTTACAAATGGTAAAATTTCACGATAAGATAATGTACGTCTCAATTAACTTATCTCTGACATACGGTAAGGCCGGCCACTCACGTACCTACAGTTTTAACTGTCAGTTTCAACTGTTCATATTTCAGTTGAAAAAATCCAGTTGAACTGAGACTGAAATACCGACCCAGGTGCAGTTTCAACTTTCCAGTTGAAACTGACAGTTAAAACTGTACGTGGGTGGCCGGCCTAATCACGATTTTCGTTTAGTTCGTAAAGCACTACATACTTTGAACCGACCTTTAAACTAAACCAATTTGGTTACTTTTGATCCGGACATCTCTTAGATTCTGTTCTAGTGAAAATTAGGCAAACTGTTTCATGTGATATTCCCATTCCTCATATATACCCGAAATATGGCTATGTCGATTTAATGTAGTGCAGCTGACGTATGTATATAAAAGAAGTACGGAACGTATAGGAAATGAGAACGGTGCCTGTATCGACCATTCAATTTAGGTAATGGAAAAATGCATATTGCCATAAATTTTCTGGCGGCCCATTCGTAGAAATAACATTTCGAAATGATATCAGGGGTGTTCGTGATATTTGTCCCTTTTTGCCATATTAGTCGAACGGATATCGAAAATCAATTAGAGTTCATATCATCAGTCTTATAAGCTATACATCATGCATCTAACTATTAATTACTTGTTCCCGAAATAGAAAGCTATTTTCAGTCTCGTATCAGGAAGTTTCACTCACCATAAACCCTACAGAAGAAGTGTTTTCAAAATACTGAAAATTCGCATTCATCATAGTCCAGGAGATGGTTTAAATCGGTTCCCTTAGTGACATAAAAAAACAATTTCCGAGCATAGCAAAAATTTTTGAAGAATACAAGAAAATGAAATTGAAATTCACGTATTTTCCCAGTATAAATATTTTTCATTTACCTACTAGAGTGGAACATGTTCATGAAAATAGTAGTCTGGTTTATCTTAGATAGCGGAAAGTGTCCATTACATACCTGTCCTTTGTATCCCGATCTCTGTCAATTACTCAGACTTTGAGTTCGTTCTTACTGCCACATAGGGGTGTTCAAATTAGTTAGATTTCCTTTCAAGCTGATCAATTTTCATGACTAAGAAAATGAGGAATATATTTTTTGCCAAACTTATTATTCATACTCACAAATTAGCCAGATTTCTTCTTCAACTTTATATCTCATTTGTCAGTATATGTACTGTTTTTATCGCTGAAAAAAAGGTATTCGTATTTTTTGCCGCATTTTTCGTCTTCAACCATCGACTGCTCTTAATTCTATCCATGTTTGCTGAATGGGAGAAGAAGTAACGAAAATCGTCAATTCCTCCGAGATTATCAAGTGGATGTTATCCTGGTATGAACCGTGCAGAATTCCAGATTGTTCATTTTGTTTTCTGATACTAAAGGGAAACAAACAGAAAATATTTCACCAACAGCCAATAAAGTCAAAATGGAACAAGAACCAAAAGATTTGAAGCACCAATTAGGAATGAAAAGGTTTTAAATTAAACAAGGGTCATTGCATGATATCAATAGCCTGTGACTGTGGAGCTGATCAGCAAATTGGTGAGCATATTGCTCAGGAATGCCCTTCAAGATAGACTTTGTTAACGGCTCGCTCACACATAATGAGATTTTCCCTAACTATTCCGGACAAAAATGCGCAGACTAGTAAGGTTATCGCGTTATGCTCTTCTTCAGGACATTGCTATGTAAATTGATTATAGCACATTACATATTTTAAAGTGATTCAAAGTTAGTTGAGTTGAGCTGTGTATGTGTGTATGTTTTTGTAAAATAAAGTCGATCATTATTATCATACAACAATATCAAAGGTTGTGATAATACTACCTAAATACAATAGAAACAATATTTAACACCTAAATTGCTTTCACAAAACATTGTCTTTTCATTATTAAGACACTCTTTTCGAACGAATAACGTGAAAAGTAAAAATTTTATGCCATGAGGTGATTCGTTAAGCCGCATCCACATTATGCCGCTGTGTGCCGAGCGGCTTTGCCAATCGGAAAAATTCCATCGGCAAAGCCAACGAGAGAGGACGCATCCACATATGCGTTGGCTTCCCCGTCGGCATTCATTCAGTCGCACAAAGTTCCCCTACGAGGATTTACTGATTCTTTCAGCCTCAGTTATTATAATTGAAAATGAAAAGAAAATACGGCGTAAGCGACGGTTTTTGTATACGGCCAAGCCTTCGAAGTAGAGAACGGTACTGATCGTTCAATTGTAGGACGTTTTCGTTTGTCTATTCCATCCTACACAACATGCGTGTACACCCTCTGAATATCTGAATCGCTACTGAAGCCGCTCGAGGCCAGCGGTTGGCACATCCTCACTATACATTTCCATTGGCTTCTTTTGATGGAGACCGACAGTTGAGCGATTTCTTCAGCGGCACACAGCGGCACGTTGGCACGAGCCGACGTTGCATCCACATACACAGCGGCATTGCCGTGCGGCCTGGCCGCTCGGCACACAGCGGCATAATGTGGATGCGGCTTTATAAACTGAAATTGACCGTTTTGAGCATTTTGCTCACATTCTCTCAATTACGCATATATTTGGAAATATATGAAAAAAACAACTATTCTGATTCAAATTGTTACAAACCTTCGTATTTCGTTAATGTTATTCTCCTGAATTGTATCCATAAATTCATATTATTCTTGGTTTTTTTCAGTTGCATCAAGTGTTTTAAGCATTATAATTTTTAATTTATTCGAAAAAGTTACTTCTCTTTCAAATGCTATCCGCCCTTTAACGTTATTCACTCCTTTTGAATATTCTATGAGTTTTACGATTATACCTGGACTACAATAGGCCTCCGAGAAAATACATTCATGAAGAATTCAGCCACAGATTGCACCACCTTCAGAATTCGGATGAAAAATACCAATATTTGTCCACCACTATAGGAAATATGATTTTTTTTTCTCAGATTACAACAAGATTTTGTTTGGACCGCATGTAAGCTGACGCAGAAAAGTCAATTCTCAATTTCTTCACCACGCTCAGAAATATTTCATTTTTTATAGCCCTTCACCAGATTTTACTTCGACAGAAATTTTGATTGGAAATGGGCTTTTTCAAAAAATTCAATCATCGAGAACCCCGTCACTGATGTTTTTTCATCATCTACCAGTTTTTCAACAAAAAAAGATATTTTTTATTTCAAATACTAAGAAAACATAAGTAATTCTGATCAAATGAGTGAACAAAACAACGTTCTAGATTAGAAAAAATTATTAGAAAGAATTAATTATTGTCCTCTAGAGATTGACGAGGGTCAAATCGAAAAGATTCCAATGGGTTTAGTTCCTGCATTAATGACCGCTTTGAATCTGAAAATGAAAAATAATTTCGAGAAAAGGGGTTGAAACTCTTCACTCTACTTTAGCGTTTTCCTTCAATTTTTCGAATGTTCAAAATTTCCTTGAGTGCCTATCTTACAGAACAAAACAGTTAATGATATTCGAATCTCGAAAATTCCTATTTAATTATACATTCAACCTTGTGTCATTCACTGAGGCCATTTACCGTAATTCTGATGCTTTGAAAGATTCACAAGTCAGGCTCCTACTGCTCCATTGTCATTGCGAAATGAACATGAGAAAAGTTTCATACTGAATCTTACGGTCGCGATCCCTTTTCCGAGACAATATTTTAGGTGACACGGACAGGACATTCTTTTGTACCTTCACTAATAACACTGCCACTTTAGAATGGCATAACTTTCCTGCATATCCCGATAGCATAATGTGGAGGAAATATCCAAGACCTGACGCTGTCATGTCGATTCGAGATATTTGACGGCAGTGTAGAGTTCATTCTCACCTACATGAATACTTGGAAGGGGCGAATCGAACGACGCTCGCTTATAATAGACACGTCCTTGCAGAATGATCGAGTTAGGCTACCTCGAATGAGTTCCCTGCATATCGTATTCAAATATTAAAAGGTTGTGTCCTTCTCTTAGTTTCTGTACGTATTTCACATTGAAATATGTAAATTTTACATTGTCTCTGGAAAGTTCTACGTTGCACCAAGAAAAAAAAACTTGTTCTCAACCTTGTGCAAAACTCTTTGAATATCGATAGCAATCGAGTGAAAAAACTTGCAATTCTCTAGTTTATGCTCCAAGAAGAAATGAAGAATATTATTATTATTATCCTGAACAGGGGTCGTTGTGGCTTCGTTCAGCCTTCCGGGAACTTCGACCGCAAGGATGTTTTGTTCTTTACCCAACTCGTTCATTTAAATCCCAAGGAGGCCATCAATGGCATTGATGCATCCAACGACATCCTTAGGAGCCTTAGCTGTTACTTCATGTGGATCCAGAACCGACTTCCCCATGTGAATTGTTCTTAGTTCCGCCAGCTCTGGACACTTGCATACCATGTGTTCAGCCGTTTCTTTCTCTGATCCACATAGCCTGCAGGTTTCATCTGCTGACTTTCCCATGCGATACAAATGATATTTATATCGACAGTGTCCCGTCAGCAGACCCACCATTACTCGAAGCTCAGCTCGTGGCAGCTTTATAAGCTTCCTGGGTGTAGGTCGGCGAGAATTCCACAAATCTCTTGGCTTGCGCAAGTCTAGGAGTATTTCTCCAAAGCGTTATTTTGTTTGCCGCTTCCAATTGTTGGACCGCTTTCTTGTATTGGTCTTTTCCAAGCCCACAGAAAGGTTCAGGTCCAACAGGCTTCAGTCTTGAAGCCTTCTTCGCTAGTTCGTCGGCTGTTTCGTTTCCTCCAATACCACAATGTCCTGGTATCCATAGTAAAGTCACTTTGTTGCCTCTGGCCAGTTGCTTTATGGTATTACGGCATTCCCATGTCAGCCGAGATTCCTGGCTGTATGATTCCAGTGATCTCAAAGTGGCCTGACTGTCCGTTGTAATAAATATATGTGCTCCTTTTAGATTCCTTTGAAGGCAATCTTGAGCGCAGGTATAGACAGCTAGTGTCTCAACCTGTGAAACAGAAGGTTCACTTCCGAGGGACTTGGATATCCTTAATTAAATGAAGATAATAATACTGTCAATGTATTTGGAGCTGTGACATTCAATCCTAATATTTCATCTCGGAAACTGGAAGAGGGTCCAATCTCACATCCTGGTGATCAATATTATAAAATAATTTCTTTATCGATTCCTTCGAACTAAAATTCAAAGAATTCAGATTCAGTGATCGACCAGTCCAAAGAAGAGAATCCCTATTTCTCCAACAATGAAATTTGCAGAAATCTGTCAGTTTATCAATATATTTCTGTACTTGGATGAGCCGGCACTCCGTCCATTCGAGAATGAAAATTATAAAAAAGGATAGTTATAGTTGGAAGTTTCGAAAATGTGCAAACTCAATTCGTGTGAATAAGAAACGCATTTCATAGAGCTTTGATGGAATCTAGCTTGAAAAATAATGTACATATGCAAAAAACACCAATACGCTCGCATTCATATTGTGTGAAATTTTCGGAAAAAAACAAGTCATGCGATCCAATTTTGAATTTAATCTGCTCAGTAAGGAAATTATTGACAATTATTATTCACTTCTACAAATGACATTCATTTTATGATTTTTTTTTACTTTCTGAGAATAATAAGTACCCCATTACAAACAAACAGAAGCAAAAAAGTATATTCAAACAAGTTGCAGAATGAGCTCGTATTCCAACACTCATGCTTTCGAAAACTCGTGTTGGAATTACCTTCTGCAACGAGAATTAGACGATATTTTCTCTTTTTCAGTCAACTTTTGTGAAATACTCTCGAAATTCAGATTAGTGACTTTTGTATTGTATCTTGATAGTTGGTGTGACGAAATTTGACAGATTACGGAATTTGAATTGATTTGAGTTAAATTGAAAAATATAACTGAAAACAATGCTGTAATGAGTTCCATTACAGCACTACTTCTAGTACTGTAATAAACCCGTTACGATACTGAAATAGAGAAAAAATTTTAAATAATAATAATAATAAAGGTCCTTTCTTTCCATATCAATGATACAATTGAAATTATAACTTTATACTCTAGGCGAGTTTCAGTTCAGCCGAATTGTGAACGACAATCTTCCAGAATCACAACTGCCTGTTCAGCTAACCTAGGGACAACTAAAAATAAGTTTCTACATGAGAAGGCAACCGAGAAAGAGAAAAAATAAATTGTCGGACAAAATGCAAGTACATTGGGGCATCGCAGAGTTGTCTGCATAACTATTCACAATCTTATGTTCTGCAATTTTTTTATAATTTTTTTTATTTTTGGAAGAAAGGTGATGTGTTGATGTTTCTTTCTATCAGGTTGTTCAGAATAATATTTCTGAAATTGCTCGGTGGTTTGCTCGGTTCATAAACCTGTTCATTAAATTTGCAATGTTATACGAGAATGACCTCTGAAATAAAACTGTAAAATGTCGCAGAACAGAGATGGCAGGTTTGCGTCTGATATAAATATGATGTTCATCAGTTCTGAAGGTTATTTTATCGTACAAGTAAGGGGGTGATCTGCTCTGAGTTACTTTATGAAAGAGAGTTACCGAATGGAGATACCGTCTTTGTTTCATGTTTATATATTTTGTCTCTTTTAATTTATGACTAATCGCTTCATATTTTCCTATTTCATGAATTAGCCTGAGGCAAGAATTATGTACTCTTTGTATTCGAGCACTGTCCGCAGCGGTGATGCAAGGATCGTAGACGGAGTCTACGCGTCTTATAGTTGCAGTGACCAAGATCCTAAGACATTTATAGTCATTCCAATTTGATTCATTGGGAAATTCCTGGAATTTACTCAGCGCTCTATCCCTATCCTTCTGCATGGCTCTTAAGGTGTCAGTCAGCCATGGGCCCAGTTTTTTGTTATTCGGTGCAAGGTGTACGGGGCATGACGATCTAAAAGAATATTCAAATTATCAGATAAGAACTTTACTTAATCATCGATGTTATTCATGTCATAAATAGTATTGCATGGAATTGCTTGTAACTCATCGTTGAATCTGAATTATTAGATAAGAACTTTACTTTATCATCGATGTTATTCATGTCATAAATAGCTTTCCATGGAATTGCTTGTAACTCATCGTTGAATCTATTATATTTAAAATTTCGGAAATCTCTGACAGTTTTAAAAGTAACTTCTCGTTGAGTTTTTTGTTTACTAAGATATGCAATAATAAGTTCATGATCGCCTATGCCTTCGTGCACTACTTCCACATTCGAAACAAAATCTTTCTTATTAGAGATCGCGTAATCTATCAACGTAGCAGCATTCTGCGTTATTCGAGTTGGTTGGTCAACAAGCTGATGAAAACCGAGATCTCCAAGAAATCTCGACACAAACTTAGAATTAGAATCGTTTGCTCTAAGCAAGTCGACATTGAAATCCCCCATACAAAAAATGTTGTCAAATCTCGTAAATAAGTTAACTAAAGTATTTTCAAATTTACCGAAAAAATCTACATAGGCTAGGAGGACAACCCCGAGCACTCAACATATTTTAGCTAATTTGACAATTATCCACAATTGCTCTATTTCATCTTCTACAGGCAGTACAGAGTAAGTAATATCTTTCTTTATGTACATTCCTACACCTCCACCCATGCTATCAGTTCGATCTCTCCTCACGAATTCATAGCTATCAACGAAAACTTCTTGATCAGTAACCTCCTCGTTCAGTCACGTCTCAGTAACACCGAGAAAATGCGGTATTCTTGATAAAACACATGTTCTGAACTCAGAGAAGTGAGAAATTAGAAGATTTACATTTAGATGAGCAAATTGACACTTATCACTCATTATTCGCTAGTATAACGTAAATTGCAGAAATCAAATCATATTTTCTTCCAGGTTTAACGACAAATATTATTCATGTACAAGTAGAGACCATTGAAATTTATGAGCAGTTAAAGAGTTAATAAATAATGCAAAAAAAGTAATAGATTCGTGAGTTATGTCTAACACAGAATCTTTTTATGCAAATTAACAAGTCACCTGCAATACCTCAAATATAGATGAATATAATAAATATAAATCGAAAGTGTCTATCAAAGGACCTGTGATTGTATTCTGTTAGAAAGAAAGCTAGCTCCTGATTCAAAAATTAGTACTCACAAATAATAGGAATTGGATAATCACTATTTTATTTTATTAGGCATTTTCGCCACGTTCGTTTATGAAAATTTCACCCTTCCATGTCCAGCAATTTTTCACACCGTATCTTTCACAGGTGGTTTTGTAGAGCATTTGTTATTCCTTGGAAAGTATTTCTGAGAATACAACTCCGCTACCTTTCAAAGTTTTTTTTTACTTAAGACGAAATCACGCTTCCATTTGTTGGTGAATACTACAGCTGTGGGCTGTTCGAACGAAATTGAATCTAGAAGAGATATACAAGGAATTCATTTTCAAAGGATATTTTGTCATGTTTTCAGCTGATAATTATTCAAATATGAATAGAGCATATCAATAACTTTCTATTTGAGTGTGTGAAACATTAATGAGAAAACAAAGTGGTTCAGTAATGAGACCAGAAATTTCACAGTTTAGTTGTGAACCTGCTAATGACAAAATCTGAATTTTAGGTATAATTTAAGCATTGTTAATGAGTCGGCAGGTTGAAATAAACAATGAGGATTGGTTCCCCTACAATGGTTTTCCTGAGAAAAAATGGACAAAAGCGATTTTTCAAAGAAGGCTCGAGAAATGTAGATTTGGAAAATACGATGGGAAAGTTCTTGTTGCTAGTTACCATCAACATAAGGAGAAATGGTGATTAGATGTTCAAGTTGAAATCAGAGAATAACCATAGTAAAATATAATGAGGGATGTTAGAAAATGAAAAAGACACCCTTTTCATAAAATGGTTGCTCCAATATACTAGCGTCATATCGATGACATAAACCATTAGGAAATAATGATTGAAAATCCATCTTAGAATTGAATTGGCTGTAAAACTTGTACCAAATGCGTCCTACCGAACATCTCACAATTTATCTGAGTGTAGAGCTCTCAAATTCATGAAGAATGTCCCCTTTTAACGATGACGTATATTCGCCGATCGATGTTGACATAAATTCCCTCGGGAGAATGTTCTTATTCAGAAGAAAACACAATTTTCTTAATGGGAGTGACATCAGTTCCGATAAAAATTAACTGGGTAAAGTGTTAAACTAATTTGTGAGCTTCAATTGATTTATACTTCGTAGGGAAGAATACTGAGAGAGTTGTTTTGCAGCGGCGTCAAGGGATGTACTTGAGTGATTTATGTTGATTTCTCATGATGAATGCGTAGAGAAGGATTGAAAAAATAGGTTAATAGAAGGCTTCGGGATCTAACGAAGGACTTTTTCAGACTTCCAAGGTCTTTCTTCTCGGAACATGAACATTTATTCTGAAAACTCGTGAAGAACTTATCGTAAGAAGAACAAATATTTCTGGTTTATTATTTTCCACTCGATTTGGAAAGATTGAAGTTGCATGATACAGAATTATCTAACCGGAAAGAATGTTATCAAAATTTCACAGTATTAAAAGCAGTTCTGTAATTCACATCATTACAGCATTGTTTTCAGTTATATTTTTCGTTTTATGTTGGTCGATACTGACTCCGATCCTCTCTTTTCCAATGGGGGTGAATTGTGACGTGTTATAATCACGTGTGAAAATTTTTGGTCTTATTGCCCTCTGAATTTCTTTGCCATTATATCCGTTAGGGACGAATGCATGCTGTAGATGTTCAAGTTCATCATCCAGAAATTCCGTCTCGCAGAATCGTCGGGCTCTGTCTACGAGTGTTTTTATAACTCCTCGTTTCTGTTGAGGGTGATGATTGGACTGCTTGTGTAGACATCTGTCAGTATGGGTTGGTTTTCTATAAACCCTGTGTGCTAGCTTCCCATTAGGTTTTCTAGTAACCAAGACGTCTAGAAAGGGTAGAGAGCACCATCATTTTCAATTCCATAGTGATCTGAATATTTGGGTGCCTACTGTTAAGATGGGATAGGAAAGCATCCAATTCTTCAAGTCCATAACTCCAAACGACAAAAGTATCGTCCAAATAACGTAGCCATGTGGATGGTTTCTTTGATGCCGCTTCAATTGCACTTTGTTCGAATTTTTGCATGAAGAAATTTTCAATTGCGGGACTTAGAGGGTTTCCCATGGCGACACCGTCTATGTTATGTCATTCGGCAATACGTTACGTCAAAAAATTCCTAATAGACCACGGCCAAAATCCCGGAAGCTCTCTTAATGTCAGTATATGCGGGCGTCAACGCCTGAAACTATTTATCACTTCTACTTCATTATTCAGTGATTCGTCATTATATTCTTCTGCCACATTGGAAGATTTCCATTCACCGTGGCGCTTTAAAGAAAGAATATCAGCTCCAGCATTTACCAAATGTGTTGCTGTTGATCTTCGGAAACAATGTCTTACATATTCTGCCGGATTTGGCAACTGTAAATAACTTGCAACCATTTGCGGCATTTTTCCAAATTGATCTATTTCAATAACCGTCTTCCATCCTTTTCCCTTGTTGAATGAAAAAAAAATTAGGATTTCAAAATCATTGGGCCTAAAGAATACGTACTTTCTATAAACATTCAAATAGGATTCGTTAATGATGAATGATCTAGGTTTATTTGTTTTTGTTTCTGGTATTTTTGAAATGAAGTTTTCTATATCTTGTCATTCGGACAAGCTCGTCTCGTCGACAGGCTCCTGCTATTCCAAATATTAGAGCTACCTAAAAAGTAATCGAAAATTGTATATATTCGTATTTTATGTATTTCAAGTGATACTATTTTATCTATATCTTCTTACTCTCGTCGATGAGAATATGTCATCTTGTGCCTCTGAAATGAATTTTTGAACTTCCTAGGTTAAAACCTTTGAATTTTTTTGGTTTGTATCCTGTAGCTTGACGTTTTGAAAATACTCTCAGTTTTTGGTAATGGGCAATAATATTCATGTTATTTTTAACAGACAAAGTTGTTCAAATCATGGAATAATGTGCCCACAACGTCGCAGATTTCAAACTTTTAGCCAATTCAGTAACACACGCCATCAGTATATCCTCAGAAACTGATACACTGTTGTATTTTCTGCAAAAATCGATGAAGCGTTTGGTAGTCAAGTTCATATGTCTCTCTGGACCGTGCCGGAAGTAAATTGATTAAGTAATTGAGAAATACTAGTTCAGTAGGCATGAAAGGTAACAAATAATAATAATAATCACTTTCAGTGTTTATGTTTAATTTCTTATAAAATACAACGAATCAATTGAAAATTATTTAACTTTGTCATAACAAAGTAATTTCCATGGTTACCAATTTATATTTCAATATGAACATATGGAAACCTATTTGAACTTACTTGATTACATCGTGAATGAAATATTTTTTAATTAATTTTTAATATGTAAATCAATGATAGAAGAAAAAATAGTATGTATAATTCCTTGGAAAAGCATATTCCTAAACTTCTGTGTGACCAGACTCGTCGCTACGCTCCTCGTCCGGCAATTATCACAGTCGTTTGGGAATTACTTTTCTCACTAATTATAAAAATTACTATTTTCTAAATGATTTTTAAAAGGAATTTTCGGCAAATCGAGTTACTTCGGAAATGATGGGAAAAATGTGCGAATTGATATTGACATAATTTAATAGACTGTAGAATTTTAGATACCTTATAAAATGAAAGTATTCGAGAAGTATATGAATTATCATCTTCATTTACGAATAAATAGTTTTAATATATGATTAGTCTCAAAGTTGATTTGAGTGCATACTACGTGACATAAATGTTACTGCTAAAATATTCAATGAAGAAAAACATTGAGAAAAACCTATTTCTATTCACATTCAGAATTTCATAAAATCCAGTTTTTCATTTGTTTCCATTTTATAAATGAAAGAGTCCAAATTTCATTGCGAGAAATCTCCATGAAAAAAAAATTTTTGCATTTGCAGTCCTTCCAAGAGAACTCGTGTTCATTATCTTACTCCTCTCCTCATATTATCATTTTCCCATTTAACAATAGCAGTAATTAATACTGGAAATGGTTTTTTAAATTTTTCAATAGATCATTTATGAACATCAATGCAAAAACTACAAGAGAAAAAATGTACAATTGTGTTGCTATTGAAAAGCTTTTCAAAAAGGAAAGATTCAGAACATACTTCTGTTGTTTATAACTTTATTAGTTCAATTTTTTCAAATCAGGAAAAAGTTTTTCAGATTCGAATTTGGTTTTTCTTAACATTCTACATCAGGAAAAAAATTTCTATGCAATGTTCAATAAATTGAAAATATCGATTCTGCATTGAAAATTTCAAAATTGAGTCGTTATATGACATAGTTTTCTGTTCGCGAACCTCGAGGAAAACCTTCTAGGATGGAGAAATGTTCATATGAAGATATGCTCACGATCGCAATTTATTATGTAGGTCCTCAACTTTCACGACGAGAGTTAAGGATATGAGAATTATATTTCCCAACTTTATACGACCAACCAATTGCATCACGATCTTATGCATCTTATCACCAAGTGCAATAAAAATTGTAACCGACATCACGTTATATGAAAATGAGAATTCGGGTATCTTCAGGTTATTCAACTTCGCAATTACTTTTCTCCAGACAGGTCTTTGCTCTAGGTGAGAACTCGAAATAGGGTTTCGAGATAATATGAGCTTCATACTTTCCACAGATGAAGAAAAATAATCTTATGCATCACCCATTGAGGAGGAGAGAAGATAGGTATGTATGCTAGTTTATGATCAGCAAAAATTGCAATATGAAAGGCAATTTACAGTGTTTCGAATAACCGGCATAAAAAATCCTATCAAATCATTCCATCAACACAAATATTACCAGTTGCAGCGGAGGATAGTAATGAAGTTGTATTTACAAAATCATAGCTTCATGATAAATTTCAGAGGATATGCAATTAATTTCACCATGGGGTACGTTGCAATGAAAATCAGCAAAGTTATAATGAAGACCGAAAACCTATGAATTATTTATTTGTGGTGAATCGGTAATATCCTATGCTTTTGGTCATTCTCAGTACTCAATCAACAATTCTCTCCGTGTTTACATCCCAATCTCATTCTTGGGATTTTTTTCCTTCTTTCTTTGTTTTGTTATTGACATAAGAAATTTAGGTTCATTTTGTAAGCTTGAGGTCCAAGAAACCTGAATAGAAACAGAACAAAAAAAACAGTGACGACACAAAGCCGTTTTCTGTAGCTTGATCCTATTATCCCAATGATCCAAAAGAAACGAAGGGATTTCAAAAAATTAGAACTTTTTTATATTTATTGTGTTTTATGTGACCGGCGATATCATGAAGGCCTATGATTCTGGATTGGCTAGTATTCTCATACTGTTGGACTACTCGAGGGTTTTGATACGATTAAACATGAATTGTTGATTGCTAAAATGAAATATAATGGCTTTGATCTCTCTTCATTGCAGTTGATCAGATCTAACTTGAGTATTAGAACTCAGTATATATCCATCATTAGCAATTTATCATCTGCGACTGAAATCATTGCTTGTGTGCCCCAATTTTCAGTGCTGGGACTATTACTGTTTATAATTTACACTGCTGACATAAAAACATCTATAACTCAATGCAAATTACTAGCTTATGCTGATGCTTTTCAACTGTATTTTCATTTTCTCAAATAATTATATGAGAATGCTTCTCATGTAATCAAAAATCTTGCAACTCATTCTATAGTCCACCGCATTTAGGTCAAAATAGGACCAAACTTCGGAAAAATTCATACAAAAGCAAAAGATGATTTTTCGGGTAGGTCTCGGTGTCCCAAATGATGTCCTAAAAGTCCCCTAGGCGGGAGTAACCGCATAACATTTGGCAACGCTGTAAAGGGCTAAAATCTTGCCCTAATGTGAATTTTCGTGAATATCTCGGTCCCTATCGAACTTATCACAAAAATACATCAGAGCAAAAAGAAAGCTGTGATGTTTCACACACATCACATATTGAAAACATTTTGAAATATTAAAATCAATCAATAAATTTCCACCCAATTAGCTCCATCACTGATGGAAATCATCAGTGGGAATCAAGTAACATCGTCAACGTATTCATTGAAAATTTACACCTCAATCTGCGGCGGAATTTTGGGAAGTTAACATTTTGAAGGTCATGTTGAAGAGGATATGGATCACATGGGTTACATTTATGGACATGAGATTAGATGAAGTTTTCTCTATATTTCGATCTCTAGAATCTCTTTCTCTAATAAGTTCACAAAACAGAGCCAATTCATAAAGATGATATTCTATTTTTGAAAAATATAATTAGTTGAAAATTATTCTGGGACAATTCCGCATCATCTGAAACTCCTTTCGGTATAACATAAATTCTTGAACTAATTTTTCAGGGGCAAGTCAGTTCAGAAAAAAACAGTACCTGGCAGCGGATGAACTATGAAACTTCGAGGTATCAGAAAAATTCGTAAAAGCTTCACAATCTTCGAGATTTGCAATTCCTTATTTGACAAATTGATTATTTTTATTTCATATTTTCCATGGAAATATCAAAAACTCCCCTTAAAATGATTCCATCATTCTGAGTGAAGATAAACGTTTGTAATGGTAATTTTTATTTGCGTATCGCAAGGTGAATCAGAGAGCTATCCGTTGACATAGAAATCTCAAATATTCTAAAGAAACAAAAATAACTTCTTTCAATTGATTCAATATGTAACTATTTGTATATCCTGCATCATAGTGTGAAAAAACCGCGGTGATCTTTCAAGAAGCCTCTGTGTTATTCGAACTTTAATCAAGTATTATTTTGAATTTATACCCTTAAAAAATCATAGCAAAACCTGTATTGTAACTTTTCGAAAAAGTTATTGGTTTCTGAGATCTCTGTTTGTCCCATTCATACTCTGAAATCGAAAAGTTCTATGATTCAGAAAACAATAGTCAAAAAAAAAGGGTTCTCCTATAAATCATAATATAGAGTGAGGTCTTTGGATCGAGTCTTCTCGGAATACTTCAAAGCAGTAATTCTCCTGAGAATTGAATTCTCAAGTTAAGTCTCATTGAAGGGAACTCGAAGCGCAGAATAACCAGCTGATTCCAATATTTCTACGCCCTGCTCGACGCCCTGTTGAATTTTTATGTCACGAAATAATCCAACTCTCACAATAATGGGGTGGGTCATTTCAATGCACCTTGAAAATTTTCATTCATTTATTCTATAAGTTGAAACTCACCTCTCAGTTGTTCATATCAGGGTTGTTGCGAATATTCGCAATTGGGAAATATTCAGGTAAATCTCATTATGTCCACCCGAAGTACGATTCATTGAAGGTGAAGTTTATCATTTTGATGATGATATGATTTTGAAATCTGTGTGAAAAATAGATATAAGGTCCGCCATATTCCAGGGATCCTTCGCTTTCAATTCTGCCAGTGTGTAAGTGAGGGTGGGCAAAATTGGTGATCCCTGAAATACAACTTTTTGAACGTGAGAGATAGAGGGATGTAGTTTGGTCAATTTAGAGTTCAGACAATAGTGGTTAAATAGCAAAAATTTCCGGGGAACCAAATTTTGGTATAGTGCTAGGGTTTACCATAACAAATAAAGTTTCAAAAGTCCCCATCGATCCTGTGTGTGAGTCAAAAGTTATTCGAGGTCAAAGGTCTTAATTTTAGATTTTTTGGATTTTTTGAAAACGGTAAATTTTATAAAAGAACAAAAGTTTCAGATCTTGAAATTCTCCACAAAAATGGTGCCATGATTTTTTCCTAAGTGTTACCAGTCCTGAGATATCGCGATTCTAAGAGTCACATTATAAGTACATACCTAATATGCACAGATTTCCAGCCCACCGTTTTTTTTAACGTGGTTTCGCTTGTAGGCCTACTCCACGAACTTTCATGACAATTTCAGGATTATTTGAGGGAACAATACCCGTCAAGTTCTAGATATTACCCTATTTTTGATATTAGTGCTATCGATTATTGGGTCAACTATTTTTTTGATTTATTGGAACATCTTAATCAGATTCATACTCTTGAAAACCTACTTCAACAGTCATGTTTTCTCCGTTTTCTTCTTTTTCTTCCCCTTGCTGGATCAGAATTATTTTATTAACCTGAAAATGGTAAACACAAAACATGCAATGTACTTCAGTATGCAAATATACCAAGACCCTAATAAAATGTTTGTCAATTAGGTGCAATTCAAATGAGTCGAAGAGGTGGAAAATAAGAAATTAATATAGATTCATCATAAATAGCAGTCACGAAAAGCTAATTCATCATTGTATGTGTTCCTGATATTATGAAGAAAAACCAATCTTATGTAACCTGAGTCAACATGTGTACAGAAGCATATTTCGATAGACTGTATATAAATCGAACTTTCAATGGGTGTATTTTCGAACATAAACGACAGGAAATTAGCTCCATTCATATGGCAACGTGACTTGCCATAACCTACAGTGAAAACATTTCACTTGTTATCCTTTTTCTTCTCCATCCATAGTTTCAAATTTCATCAATACCAACCATAGTTTTCATCAATTTAATAGCATAGCCACAATATTCCGAGCAATATTCGCTCCTCTTGGAATGTCCATGCTTACTTTTCTCAAATTCACAGGTAACTTACAAGAAATACGGGACGAATTTCCTTCATACGAACATGGCGCCCGCAGGATTTTTTCTCAGGAGGGTAAAATAAATATTTTCGAAAAACGATGAGGCTCAGACGACATCAGTCCTTCCTTTCTTTCTATTTTTCTCGTGTTATACAGAGGCGATCGTAGAATTTGTTCTCAAGTGGGGGGGATCAAAGTAAAATTGATAAAATTTTTCTACTTTTTTTTGAAAGTCAACAACATAAGGTTATGTGTATGAAATAAAAACGCAACTGCTTTCGAAACAAAAAGCATTTCATGAAAAAATATTAACAGGAAAATAGGAAAAATAAAATTTAAATAATCTGCAGAAAGGAATAAAATAAATATTATAATTACTAATGAATGAAGACGAGTAATAACGGAATTAAAAACAAATCAAATGATATTTAATAAAATCATATATGAATAATAATGGACCATTGAATGGATCAAGCAATGAATGAAACAAGAAACCGAAAAATTATCCGAAATAATACAAAACTGGTCAAGAAAATGAAATCAATGAATTGATTATCGAAATTAACAAATAAAAAATAAAAGAGACACAACACATACAAATATTTTTAATTTTGCCGACGACACAACTCTGGAATCCCATGCGAAAATAACAAAAACCTGCATATAGAAGCTCCCAGAACTTCTAGATGAAATCTCTAACTGGTTGCGGAAGTGGAGAATGAAATTAACCCAGACAAGTCGCAGTTTTTTATTTTTGACCACAGAATTTCTCCTACATCACCAACCTCAAATATCAACGAGAAAATCATAAAACCTACTCTTGCAGTCAAATACCTTGGTATAAACATCGACAATAAATTGAACTTCAACCTACACACAAAATTGATGAAGAGGAAAACCATTTCAAGAGCCAAACATTTCTTTAAGTTAACCACAGAAAACAAGCATAAACATCAATAGTGCATCAATAATATACAAAACAATCTGTAGGCCCATATATGAATACACTACGCATCTCCCATTGTTTGCAAACTGCAAGCAACCAGCAATTAAAACCTCATGACTGCAGAGACGACAGCACTCAGAGCCACAACTAAAAAGAGACATCCCAATAAAGCACTTCATAATCCTCCGAATCATCTATTCTATCTGAAAATCAAAATAGAGCCTATTGAGATAAGAATGAACAGTTTGAATTCTATAAGAAGTTAACGCAGTTACCCGAAGTGATCTCCCAATATCAAGAGGACAGAAGGAATACAGAAAATATCCAGAACTTCCACTTATAACTAAAATCAAAAATATAAACTAAGAAAATTCAAAATATGTAACATTTCAATTTTTTATTTTTATTTAAGCAATAATTAAATATATCAAAGATTGTGAAATTACAGGCTGAAGGACCCTTGGTCGATGGCCAATTGCATAGGCAATAAAGAAGAAACTGTTGATAATAATAATATTATTTTTAATTCTGAAAACAAAATACTCAATCGTAGTACCCCCCCACAGAGTGGAAATATCTGTTAGTCTTACAGAATTCATATGCAATTGTTGCACTGTCCAGTTCTATACATTCTTCTTGTACTGTTTCTCATTTTTATATGAAGCTAAATTTTTTTGGAGAAGTTGATTTCCTATTGAAAAATTTTGGAAAATCCATATTTGCTAGAGGTGAATTTATCTCAAAAATTTTTTACATAGGTCAAAGTGACTCTCAACGTAACAGTAACATGTAAATTGTATCGTCGAACTATTCAATTATTATTTTCCAATTATTTTTGGTTTACAAAGAAGTGTTTATGATCAAGAATCAAGGAAGTTAAAATTGGTCATTAATTATTCA
Organism: Hippodamia convergens; assembly: GCA_038502775.1. Lineage (NCBI taxonomy): Eukaryota > Metazoa > Arthropoda > Insecta > Coleoptera > Coccinellidae > Hippodamia > Hippodamia convergens. Next base: position 27,393,683 of record CM076610.1, read on the forward strand.
TCATAAATTAAAAATTATTCGGAAATAATAGTCTAATAGCTCGACGCTCTACTGTACAATTCACATGTTACTTACTTTTCATTTCTATTGGCAGTTCCCGAAGACTACCACGTTTCTGTTCTCTTAGACTGATTAATAAACTAAAATATAATAGTTAAAACGTCACATTGTGAATTCATTTTATGGCCACAATATTTCGAATTAGGAGAAATACGGTGCATACGAATATGCACCAGAACTGCGATTTATGATACACCGCCATTTTGATTACCATTTTTCCCATAAAAAAGCGAACCAACACTCAAACTCTTTTCGAATGTGAAAAATTCAATGGTCAATCAATCATTTATTCACCAGATATTTACAACTGCCTAACTTTATCAATACTCTATACCATCACCAACGTTTATTATTTCATAATATCAAAATATTCCGAAAGCGGTACACAGTATCCTTGAAATTTTGCTTAATAAATCTAATACTAGAAAAGTTATGTTCAATACTACTTGGTACGGAACCGTGTAACTAGCGCTCTCTATGGGAGTCAGACATAATACCAAATTCCTTAGATGAATCAGCTTCCAACACAGATTCGTACAAATGTCATTAAAATGTATAATTTTTTTTCTTCAACGCCTTTATCTTGAATAAGTGAGGCGTTACGAAAATTTTTTACTGAACAAACCCCAATTATTTTGCAGTGTTTAATCTATCCTAGAGAGGGATCACCTTTTTCTTAAATACTCTGTAGAACTGACGAAAAGCTAATTCTTCATTGTATGTAGTCCTGATGCACTCGGTGATATAATGAGGACAAAACAAACTTATGTATTATGCATTCAACATTTGTACGGTAGCATATTTGGATAAATTGAATATAAACCCAATTTCGAATGCTGTGTTCTCAAATATGAACGAACGACAGGAAACTAGCCCAATTTGTTACACAGTGTGATCCAAAGAAAACCTCGATTTTCCGGTTTCAAAATGAAAATGTGAATAATCGCTCGTACCCGTCAATTTCTACTTCGAGGAGGAACAACTTTTACGCTTTGTGCATCCCCGTAAACTGCAAAACCTTAACTGTAGTGAGCACAAACCCTTGATTTTGAATAGAGTTGAGGTGTGTGCGATACCTCATTTTGATCTTATCATCTATAAAGAAAAAGTAGTGAATTAGTAGAAGAGTACTATATACTAAATACCTTTGAAATGTGTCGGATACGAATAATATTCTCGAGATAATTCCGAGCAGCGCGGTACCTCTTCGCACATAGTTAATAAAGCGGCAAAATCTCAACTTTACGCGAGCGGCATATACCCTAAGAACGGTCCCTGACTTAAATAGTGCCTACTTTTTGTTTTAAAAAATCATAATTATTGTCGCCCTCCTTGTTACACTCGACGTCTATTTCTGTGGATATTTCGCTCTCAAACGTGAGCGAATTCTCTCAACAAAAAAAAGGGATGCATGCAAACATCTGAAGCGATCCCCCTAGACATCACATACATACACTTTATTGCGTAATCAAAACCGGTAAAGTGATCCCAAGCATTCGCACGTAGGCCAAAAGATGTCGGTTACAACCTTCCATTCGAGCCGATTATTTATTGAAACATTTATTTCGTCCATTATCTATCCTGCAGCCATAATTGGCACCGTAAGATAAAAGCGTCCGTGGGCTTAACCCGGAGATCAACGACTGCAATTTTTTCATTACACCTCGCTTTTCCGCTGGAAAATGTTAAAGTGTCGGTGAGGCTTCGAATCGGATTAATTTTTCGGTACATGTCATAGTGAGCTTAGAAGAGGACCGGCTTGGGA